>PVKN010013012.1:0-20264 GCA_004027915.1 Capromys pilorides
TCTGGTGCCTTGGGACCATTTCTTACATCTGAAATCCATTACATGACCTTCTGCTTGCTCTTTCTCTTTTGTGCTTCTGGAACTAACGAGCACTGCCAAGGAACACCCTCTAGGTGTGACAATCAAGGAAACCAGGCCTCAGAGAATAAGCCCATGACCATGTTGTTATTTGGCTTCTTCACAAATAGGGCCATTTGAGAAAGGCATGGTTGTGCTTCAGCAACAACTATTCCTAAACCTCAAAATTTCTTAGCAATGTCTTCTCATTTGAACCACTCAGGGTACCCTGCATGATCTTCTTATGAGTTATGTTCCAACAGGAAGTCTCAGGCTATGTCACAGTGCAGAAAGAATGAACGTGGAGAGTTCTTGGTGCCCAATTGGAAGTTACTCATCGATTGGACAGAACAAGTCATGTAGTCTCTCTGGACAAGAAAGCACTTGTCTTGGCAGAATGGAGATCTGGGAGTGTTAGCAGATGGCAGTACTATCCCCTTAGTGATCATCCATGATGGCAGATATGGGGAGCATGTGCTAGGAGCTGTGCAAGATGATCCCTGGGGTGTTGAGAGCATAGAATGGAACATCTAGTTATGCTTATTCTTCATCTTTTCCTTTTACAGTTTCTACTTTCTGAGTACTTTTGTCATTTCCACTCTAACGAGTCTGTCTATAATAGACATAATTTTGGGCATACAGTTGTATGTGATTATAATTACAAATGAACACCTATGTGTATAATGTGAGTGGATGCTCGAAGAAGTTTTATGAATAGGCCAAGCAATAAAAAACACTCGGTAACCACTGACTCAGAGAACAGAACCCAGAGACTCGTATGGGATTGGTGGTGGGCTTCTGGCAAACAGAACTTCCACAACACTTAATCCAAACAGTGGAGGAAGCTCAGTATCTTTGATCATGAAATTTAGTTGTGCTTCCCTTTTCAGAAGCTTCTGGATCAATATTCCCATAGTTACTGTTCTTGTTGCTAAGACAAAATGCTCAATGCCCAAAAGTTTTATTTAGCTCACAGTTTGTAAAGGTTTCAGTCCATAATCCACTGGCTTCCAGGCATGGTGGCACATGGCAGAGGGACAATGGTTTGTGGCAGCAGGAGACAGCTAAAGCAACCTGAGAGAGAAGGCTCTTACTATTCCTTATGTTGTATGCAAGCTCACACCCTTAGTCCCAGCACTGGACTGTGCATCAATCACAAACCCTAGATTCAGTCACCAGTGAAAAACCTGACGCATCCCCCCACCCCATGACTGCATGAGATTTTGGGGACACATCTAGGTACAAACCATAGCAAACCAAAGGTCTTCAGAGAACAAAGGCTGAGACAAGGTAAAGCGTGAATGCCTTTTCTCCTCTCTTGCCTGTAGCTAACAAGTACAAAAGCAACCAAACCACTTTGCAGAAGCACTGCAAGATGGTGGTGTGCATTTATAACCACGCTGGGGTGCAGGACACAGGGAAAAGGTAGGATGTGATGCCTGGAGCATGTGGTGGCAGTCAGAGGGCAGCTAGGGAGCCCCACCTTAGTCTGAGGAACCCAAGGAAGCAGATCCAGAGAGTCCAGGTGTTACCTGCCACTGTTTTTCCTGGAGGGAAAAGTTTTGTGCATGGAAAAGTAGGTGCTATATAAACCTGAGTGATAGAGACAGGAGCAAAGAGAGAGAAAAAAGAGGAGAAGGAGCAAAATGGAGGCAGTAAAAGAGAGAGGAAGGGAGAGGCAAGAGTAGAGTGAAGAAAAAGTGCTTTATCTGTCAAAGTAGATCACCTGAGAGGAGAGGGGAGCTGGAGGGAAGGGGGAATGAGTGCGTGCTTATGTAAGTGTCTTCGGACACATGTGAGTTTATGCACAGTTTAGAGGGTGATGTGGTCAGGGCCTATTAGTTGTTTTCTTTCTAATTACAGTGAGGTCTCCCACATGTGGGCCAAAAAAGACTCACTTCCTGTCCATTGTCATGGCCAGCTGAAGAGAGGAAAAGCAGGATGGGGAGAAGGCCCAGGGGGTAAGGGACAGGGCCCAAGGGTAGCTATGCTGTGCAGTGTGTCAGGAGACAGATCTCACAGTAAACACTGGAAATGACTTTTTGTTATACCCAAAGCTGTGGATAGGAAAGCCTGGCATCCCCAGCCCCAGAGGGACACGGATAAGCTTATTACTAACAGCGTGTGCTGGGCAGAGCAGCCGAGCCTCTGCTTCTGCCACTCAGACCCTGGCACAAGCACCAGTGTCTCCACAGCCCTGTCAGGCAGAGGGGATGTGGGCTCAAGTGCTGCACAACATGCAACACTGATCCCTAGAGACCAGACCTGCTTCTTCCCCTCCTCTGTTGCGTGTCATCAATTTCCTAGTCACATAAAACTCCAGCACTGGCCCAGCACAATTTCCCATTCCATTCAACGAGTTCTAGTGATGTCACCTCTCATGTAGATTCCTCCTCTTTACTCTCTCTGCCTGCTCCGGAGTTCAGGAGGAGAAGCCCTGGCAAATTACAAAGGCCTGTATGAACTGGCTTTCTTGGGACTTTCTAAATCTATAATTCCATGGACTGGAACTCAATATTCTGAAATGGTGGGCTTGGGAACAGGAAGAGGGAGAGCAAGAAAAAAGAGATTGTGGTTTAAGGATAAGGGAGTAAGGCGGTAAGAATCCAAAGGTCAAGACATCAGCGAAGACTCAGAGGGTGTGGAAACTAGAATTTGAATGTTTATGGCCATCGCAGCCTCCTCCGTCTGTCTGTTTGTCTGTCTCTCTGTCTGTCTGTTGGTCTGCCTGCCTACCTGCCCATCTCTCCTCCCTCCCTCCCCTCCCTCCCTCCCTCCTTCTTTTTCTCCCTCCCTCCCTCCTTTCCCTCCCTCCCTTCTTCCTTCCTTCCCTCCCTCCCTCCTTCCTTCCCTCCCTTCCTCCATCTGCTTTCTTCTCTTTCTCTAGTGCTTGCTTCCATGGTGGAAACACTTTCTTTGCTCCTTGCTGTTCTTTGCTTCCTGCTATTTGAAGCTCCTCCACTGGGGAGACCCAAAGAAACCAAACTAGTACACATTCCTTAGAAATTTCTCATTAGCCTGATGAGGCCAGAGGACTTTGTGCCTTCGCTGTTCAGTTAGAGCACTATGTACAGTTATGGCTGTTCGACTGTGGACTCCCAGCCCTGCCTATCCCTGCCACTCTTGCAGGTCTCGCAGTTAGAAACCTCAGCTCTGTGCGATGCTGCTTTGGTCTTCTGTGCTTTCCGCCTCTGAGCTTCACTTCCCGTAGCTCACATCCTAAAGGCAGAACTGAACACGGCTGTACTAGCTTCCCCCTTCATCTTCCACATGGTGGTATTTCCCCACTGTGGGTTTTCACAACCCATCCTACACAGACTTGAACTAGATTTGTCCAGGGCTCTGGCCATAAGCAGCTATTGAATTCTTAGAATGTGGCTGGTGTGTTTCTCAATAATTGCTTATATGTTTAAATAATAATATTTTTTTGATATATTGGTTTAAGTAAAGTGTAATATTGAGATGAATTTCACCTATTCTTGTTCTTATTTTCTTATTCTTGGGATTAAACTTGGTGCTTCCCATAGCTAAGCAAGTACTCTATCACTAAGTTACACTCTCAACCTCTCTTAACTTCCTTAGTGTGGCTGCTGCTAGAAAGTGTGACATTGCCTACAGGACTCACATTGCAATTCTACTCAGCAGCCCTGGGCTAAAGCACGCTCCCAGAAAGGGCTAGGCTTTCTCATGTGCTGCAGTTGCTCAAGCTGCTCTCCCTCTGGGCAGTGTCCTCATCTCCCTCTCTGTCTTTCACTCATCTAGCTTCTACCCATCCTGCAAAACCTGCCTCCAGCACTGTCCTTTGATGCTGTAGGCCCACGGGCAGAAGTAACATATTTACTTTAAGAACTGTTGCACTTTTTTTCTTTTTCCTTTTCCTTGTCTTATCTTTAGAATATACTTTAGGAGCTGGGGATGTGGTTCATGTTTAGAAGATATAACACATATTTAGAAGGTATAGGACCTTAGTATCAATCACCAGTACCAAAAATATGTATTTACAGTGTAAATTATATATGTCTGCATTAGCAATTTTATATTTGTTAGTATATTTATTACAATGCTTAAAATTGATGTCTTTGTTACTTTGTTTTTTGCTGAGATAAAACAATCAAAACCCAAATTAAAAGGAGGAAAGGTTTATTATAGCTCACAGTTGCAGAAGTTTCAGTCCATAGTTGGCTGGCGCCCAGGCAGTGGGGCATGGCAGAGGGGCATCACAGAGGAGAAACAGTCCATGGCGAGTAGGGAGAGACAGCAGAGCAGCAAGCAGCAGCAGAAGCCCTTCCTTTTTATCGCTTCTGAACAGCCTGCCTTTGGGGTGGTGGCACCAACACCAAGATGCACCTTTCCATTATCTACACTGAGGACCATGCTAAGCAAGTAAGTGGACCGATTTAGTAATCACGTATCCTGAATCCTAGCATCATATAACTTAATCTCAGCATCACAGATACTACCTCCTGTTACCTTCCCTAACTACCACCTATGAGCAAATAAGGCTTGTGGGGATATTATGTACATCCCATTATAGTGTAGATTCTTGTGATCATACTATGTTTATTTTTTCTTTTCCTGGTGTTGATATACAATACATGCTAATGAATGATGTGGAAACAGGAAATCTGTGAATGAGCGTTACACTTGCCCCCGAATGGTTATCTTGGTTCAAGTGAGCCCTCTGTCCTGGCCTATGTTTCCTATTTCTCTATCAACCCTTTGCCCATCCCCTCCCACATCAAGTGTGCTCCCCCACTTACCATAAGCATTCATTCATCAAATGTTTGACAGCACCTTACTGTGCCAGAGGCTGGTAAATACATGTAACACGATCTCTGTCCTAACACGTCACCATTTAGTGGGGAGAGCAACAATCAAAAGTGAATAGATTAATATGTACTTAAGAACTCTGGTGTGGAGGAGTTAGAGAAGGAACTAGGGTGGGGTGTGACAGGTTTATCTAGATTCATTGTCAGTTTGAGGCATAGGTACCTTTCAACAGAGGCTGGCCGCAGAAGGAGCCTGAGTTCCAGTCAGGGGTGTATCTGAGGTGGGAAGATTCGAGATGGGAAAGCCTGAAGTGTACTGGAGCCAGGACTGTTGGTGGGGAGAGCTGTATGAGGCCACAGAATGTTTCCTCTGCAGTCAACCTCTGGATTCCCAATGGGAATGGCCATTTCCTCCTGGCTTCTGAGTTGACCTGAAACTCGGAGGGCACTGTAGAGTTGACTCTAGTGTCTCTCAAGGTACTTTTTATTAAAATATGAGGATTGATACCATTTGTCTCTTAGCAGTATATCTAGGTGACTAGGTAGTAATATATTTAAATATTATTTTAAAGAATGTATGTGAACAGCTAATTTAAAAATAGAATCATATAATAGAGCAGCCATTGTTGAATTCCTGTTACTTTGTTTAGTGAAATCTTGTATCATTTCTGATGCTGTTTTTTTTTCTTTGTATCTCTATTTTGTATTCTTTAAAAATAAAAAGAAAAGAGATAGAAAAAAAAGAATGCGTATTTTCTTTCTTAGGAAACTGCTATCTATAATCTCATTTTAATGCTCTTTTGACAAAAGTTAGTGGTTGTCTGTCTCCCGGGAGTGATTTGTTTCCCATGGGACATTGAGCAAAGTCTCAAGACATTATTTTTCATGTCACTCTTATGGTTTAGATCTACTGTGGCTCCCAAAGCCATTTTGGACAGTGGCTAGGCTGTGGCAGTGCTACAGCTGGGGTACAATTGGGAGGCAGGGTTTGGTCTGAGGAGATGGCCTCAGAGGTCACGGTTGCTCTTGCTCTCCAGGGCTTCCCTTTGTGCCCAGGCTTTCTGCCCGCCACTCCCTTAGCATCTTTCCTCTGCCATGCTCCTCCTCCATGCTGTTTCTTCTTTGAAGCTGCCCGACTTTGGACTAGAATGTGAGCCCAAATACACCTCTCTTCCTTTAAGTTGCAGCTATTCAGATAGTTTGTCCCAGCACTAAGGAAAATGACTAAAATAAAGTTTGATTCCTGCCTTAGCTACTTTCTTGTTGCTGCAACAAAATGACCAACACCCAAAAAGTCCAAGCAGGAAACATTTACTTTAGCTGAAATAAATGTGGGGGGTCTCAGTTTGTACTTGGCTGGCTCCAAAACAGTGAGCGTGGCAGCGGGTTGTGGCAGAAGAGACAGAATCCGGGGCAGAGCAGGCAGGAAGCAGCAGGCAGCGGCCTCCTTTCTGCGTTATTCCTGTTAAGGCTATGAGCCTACTGGTTGATGCCACCCACACTCTGTGTGGGCCCTTCTAGTTCACACCTTGAACTATGCTAAGCCAGTCAGAGGACTAATTCAGTTATCATACGCAATTAATGCACATTCACACACCCCAGATCCAGCCACCTCTGAAAAGTCCCACCTCTGAGCACATCAGGCTTTGGAGGAGCGTCTCGATACAAGCCAGAGCAATACTAGAGAATACTAGAGAAGGGGGCTTGCTGCTTTGATACTACCTGGCCATGTGGCTCAGAAGCATTTGGAACTGGCTGATGGAAGGAGCTTGCAAAGCTTCAAAAATATCTACTGCAGAAGCAGCCCTAGAATGCTGGAAGCAGTGCTTGATGAGAACTAGTGAGAACTCAGCAAGTCAGAGTGCTGACAGAAGTGCAGATGGTAATAACCAGGCTCAGAGGGTTCTGTTCAAAGCAGGACTCCACTGGCAGTTGACCTTCAGACCATGCATGGCAGAAAGTTGGTCTACATTTTGCTCATGTCATGAGACTTTGTGGGAGACTGAGATTAAAGTAGATGGGCTTATTAATATGGAACTGGAAATTTCAAGACAATCCGTTGCTGAAGCTATGGCCTGGATACTGCTTGCTGCTTTTAGCCAGGTTTATACTGTAAGTTAGGAGCAAAAAGTGCTTTTGAAAAGTTTTCAGTTTTGTTAGAAAGGTAATCCCTACAAAGTTGGAGCAATGGAAACCATGGCTGTGAAAACGATTCTGAGCCAGGTTAAGGAAGGATTCCTAGAGGCATTCTGAGAAACAAAGCCCCACTCTTTGCTTTATAGAAGTGACAGAATTTGCTTTGAAAAGAGAACCACAAGGCACCCTGCTTGAGAATCATCATCTAGCCAATTTGTTCATGGAAATTTGGTTCACCGTGGTAAGGCATCCAGGTACTGAGAGGCCTCTGCAGCTGTGCCTCAAGAGAGTCTTGTTACTGTTTAAGCTGCCGATGGAGCTCAGGATCATCCACACAGCACTTGTTTTACAGGCATGAAGAATGCAAGAGTTTTGTAGTCAAGGAGGCTTCCTTCAAAAGAAGGCCTGGGAGGGCAGGCAGTGCCCCTGTGAGAAGAAAGTACATGAAGCCATAAGAGTAAAATTGAAAGTGCGGTGGAAAGCTCAGGGCCCTGGATAACACAGGAATGTAGCTTCTCTCTTTCTTGGAGACAGACAGGAAATGGGGCCCTGGGCCGTGTATAATTCTGCTTATCTACCTTACAGATAGCCAAACTTTGCTCCTTCAAGAGATAGGATCAACACTCTAAATTTATCCCTTCACCAGATGGGAGATTAGCTCCTAGAAGGTTGAGAAATGGAGGTGGAAACTGTCAGAGGAAAAAAGAGCCTTAAGTGAATGAATAAAAAGTATTTCTCCTAAGGAAGGCCTCATGGGGTGAACAAAGCCAGGCCAAGAGCAAAATCATGAAGGCTGTAGCCACTCACAGTGCTGTAGCAGTGGGGCTTCCCAAGCTCTTTGGAGTTTACACTTGCCCTGGGAGCTGGCTGGGTTTGGTCTTGCTTTGATTCCAGTAGTTTTGAATCTACCATTTTTTTAAGTTCGTGGCCAGGTGCTGTCTATGGGGAGATTAGCATTTAGCTTATTTGTAGGATGACCTCAAGTTGTTTAATGAATTGCTCACCTCTGGGCGTATACTATGGGAAAAGTGCAGTGTGATAGCACCTCACCCTCTAATCCTTCCTAAGGATGTTCAGAAATTGTGAGGAAGTCAGACACTGAGGAATAAGTATAGGGCTCAGCCCTGCTGCTGTCACTTTTGAAGTATGACATTCTGTACTGGCACTTAGATTTGGAAGCATAAAGGCATGTTTGCCAAAGGCTGGAGTTTTGATGTGGAGTGGAGAAGGAGCTGTTATTTTGAGAGGGAGAAAAACACCTTTCATTTCTTTGGGAAAGATAAGTAATGCGACTTTGTGGTTTCTCACGTCTGATCTTCTGGAGAGCAGATGTTCTTTAAGGAATGGCTGGTCCAGAGGCGACATATTTAAGTTCGCAAACACCACACATTTAGATGTTAGACATTTCAGTGTTGCTAAAGAAAACCACCAAATGAAACAGCCAACTTTCCCTCTTAGTTTGTCAAAGAGAGACTTTATAAAATTAACTTGGCTGCTGGCAGTGGGACTGGCTCATTTGCCAGTCTCAGAGATGGGGGAATGGGGTTGGGGCTGGGGAGTCCTGTGATAGGAGGAGGTGGAAGAGAGTTTCCTAGGCAGATGCAGAAGTCTCTCTCTCTCTCTCTCTCTCTCTCTCTCTCTCTCTCTCTCTCTCTCTCTCTCTCAGACAGAGGGGGAGCAACTCCCATGGACCATGCACACTTCACTCACCCAGCTCACAACAAGTAGCCACCCTCTGCTCCTTTGAGAGGCAGGATGAACACAAAGAAAGGGGGGAACTACTCACTGACTGTATAGGAGGCTAGTTCCTAAAGGGTGCTGAAGAGAAGGTGGAGACTGGTAGAGAAAAAAGAGCCTTAAGTGAATGAATGAAAAGTTTTTTGCAGATTAGATGACATCTGGCACTTAAAGGATTGTAGTTGGGCAAACTGTTCCTCTTAGCCTTATGCCGCTCTTGTTATTTATGCATGTTTTAGTTTTTAAAGCATGGGGGCTGGATGTTGGTGAAGCTGATGTAAAGAACAGGGAGTTAGAACTTGGAGCGCTTGCAGCCTACCTGTGGTCTGAATCCAGTCTTACATTTTGAGCGGGGATGGGAGCAGGAGGGAAATCTTCAAGAGCAGTTTGAAGGGCTCATTTAGATGTGTGAGGATAAGAAGGTTGGTTATGGCCCCTGCAAACACTTTCTGCAGAGGACCCGCAGAGTAGGGACAGCCCCACCACATAAACTCCTTATTTTCATGGACTTCGACTATCAATGGCTCTTGTGGGGAAATTGAGTCCCAGAGAGTTGCAACAACTTGTTCCCATCCTCTGGAATTTCCTTGGGACGAGCGGGGCTCCTGGCATCTTGCTGATTGCTTTGGCTTTGTCATATCAGTTTCTGCTCTGGTTCTTGGAAGTGTTCCATAAATGTCCTGTTCTGTGAAGATCTTTCTTAAAATAGGAAGAGTATAAACTCATCTGAAGGGATGGAAGGACCTTGTGCAGAGAACCGGGCATAATTACAAGTCACCCTGGTTTCACTAGTTCACACAGGCAGATGGTAGATAAAACCAAAGCCAGACAATTTGCACTTACCAAATTAGCACCCGTCTGTTAGAGTCTGCAGAAGTGGGGAAAATGGCTACCTCTTTTTTTCACCATATAAGGTAAATAAAAACCAGTGCTCACAGCATGTTGGCTCTACAGCATGCAGAGGTGATGCTATCTGAGCTACTCCTCCACAGGCTGCAGACTCCTCCTTCCTGCTCAGGGGAGGCTGCCCAGAACAGTGCTAAGAACTTGGGCTCCCAGCCCACAGTCACAGGTTCACACCTCAGCACCATCACTTCCTCACTGTGTGATCTTCAGCCAATTCACCTACAAAATGAGGATAAGGATATCTATTAATCTAATTCATAAGAGTAGGTGGGTGATGGGGCTTCTATGGTGATAATGCATTGGTACCAGCTGCCAAGCCCTCTCTAACCTGGTCTAACTCTGACTACAGATGACAGTGGTCGCGATGAGGGTTGATGGAGGAGCAAGGGATATGACTGGCTGAGGGAACATTCCCCCTCACTCCAGGACATTCCCCACAAACCACAAGCTCTAATAGTTAGCCATATGTGCAGGAAGGATGGGGACTTTATACCACAGGGCTCACAGTCACATAGTGAAGAAGCCATGCCTGCAGAGGGAACATTGACACAATGTAACACTGACCATACCTTTTACAACCATTCCTGAGCCCCTGTAGCCCATACCACACACCAACCTGGCACTAGGTTAGTGAAAATGACTCTGCCTTTAAGGAATTAAAGACTAAGAGAGAAGAAAGCTATTCCAACAAATAGATGGGACAATTTTTAAAATGCTGAGACCAAGATGTGATAGATCCTACTTCAAATGGAAGAAGAGGTCACTCGTAAAGACACCAGGCTTTAGGAACAAGGAGAACCTCAGCGGATAGCCCAGTGCAGCCCAGGCAGATGTGACAGCATGTAGCAAGGCTACAGCGTGTGGCCTGCTCCATGCCTGCTCCTCCAGGGAACAGTGCACACTGCAATGTTCCAACTGTCAGTGCCCCCTTCCCAACAGTGTTAGATGCTCAATGAGCTGCTGAGTAAAAAGTTCAGGTTGGAATTTTGGGAAGGCTGGACCATGTGAGGCTGCAGTGAAGAGAACAGACTGTGAGAGGCAAGAGTCTAGCTTGTAGGCTCTTCCCAGAGCCAGAAAGGCCTGAAGCAAGGCAGATACAGGAGGAGCAGGTTTAAGTCCGAATGGTAGGGAAGCTGGCTGAACAGCCTTGGGAGCAAATTGGGTGTGGGGCTCGGCAATATAAGTTCAAGGGCCATTATATTGCCTTCTTGGAATAATCCGAATCTCAGACAAACTTTCTCAGGTGGTGGGGTTAAGTCATCATATTTGCCTCTTACTTCTCCTTTACCAGCAGGCTGGGTGTTCCTCCAGTAGTCTGTTCCACCTATAGCCCTCACGCTAATAAGAGAGGGTGGCATAGAATCAATGTGTTGGCAAGTGCTAAATGCACATACAATTAAACTATTCTAGCTCACAATGTGCACTCTTGGAGGACTCACTAGCTTGCTACAGTCCCACCAGGGAGTCCCATAGGTGCCCCTGAGACTCCTGGGGGATAATGAGGATGATCATGATGATGGTGGTGGTGTTGGTGGTAATGGTGATGATATGATGCCACACACCTTTCTCTCCCCAGAACATGATGCTTGTGAGCTTCCCGAAGAGAACAGGCAGCCTGCTCAATTCATGTGAGTAAAGTGCCTTGACTGGATTTTAGGCAACAAGAAGCTGTAGGCTTGGGGGAACATTGCCACTACACAATGACCACAGCCACCATAGCTCACAAGGCCCCACTATTCAGATCTTCTGTGGAAGGCAGATAAAGCTCCAGCATGGGGGCTCATTGGTATCCTGGTATATCCTATGGGGAAATGGCAGCAGGAATGAGGACAAGATAGACAAGGAGACAAGAGCTGGGTCAGGTGGTAGGGCAGGTGTCTGATTGGCAAACGACCCCAAGAACAACCGTAGGGGTGTTTGTTTATAGCTTTGCAAAGTTAAGAGACACAAAGTTGCTGAGTGACTAATAGCTGAAATTGTTCAGACTCAAGCCTGGGGTAGCTGGACTGCTTTAGGCACTGAGGCCTTGTCCTGCCCTCCCGCATATGATCAATTTCCAACTTCAGCTGCTCCCAGTGCTCCAATCCACTTCACTTGGTTATCACACTTCACAGCCATCCATCCATGCATAAAAGTTTCTCCTGAATCTTCATCTGCTCAGTACAGATTTGCAGCTGCTGTCTGTGTGCCCCGATGCCCTTGGCATGTGAAGGGAGCCCTTTGTGTCCCCAGGAGGACAGGAGGAGTTTGGAACTGGTGGATTGGCTGTGACAAGGTAGAAGGGGAAGCAGATGGAGGCAACTTCACCTTAGGCAAGTGGCAGTACAGGGGAGATTTCCCTAGGACTCTTGTCTGGGATTCTTCTTACATCCTCAAGCCTGTGGGAATGTACAAGGAAGTCTCTGGGAACTAGAAAGTTCAGACAAGGAGTTCTTGGTTAGCTATGTATCATAGCTACCTTCTCACCTCTGAGGCAGAATACCCAACATCCCAATTTAAAGAAGGTTTATTGTGGCTGTTTCTAGAGCTTTCAGTTCATAGTTGCCTGGGTCCAAGGCAGGGAAGCATGGCAGAAGGGTGTGGCACAGATGAAGCAGCACATGGCATCGTGGCAAGGAGCAGAAAAAGATCAAGGGAGAAGGAAGGAGCATGCCCTTCCAGGCTATGCCCTACCTCCTCTGACGAGATTCCATCTCTCAACATCACATTTAGCTATGAAATCACCAGCAGACTAATCCACCAGTTAGTGTCATGCCCTTGATCTAATCTCCTCCCCAAATCTCCACCTATGAGTACACAAAGCTCTGCAAGTGTATCTAGATATAAACCATACCCTGTGGGTTATTGAAAATGTTTGTTTTGGTTAGTTTTGTTCAACTCTATTTCAAAGGCCTTGGTGCATTTTCCTTTATCAGACACTGAGCATTTAACACTGTTTACCCTTGATTTGATGATTCAAAAAACATTGAGGATCATGATTCAGAAACCCTGCTCTGAAATGCCAATTTTTATTACACATAACTATAGGTGTTGAAGGCTCATGGGATTGGGAGGAATCCTTCCAAGACATATTTGTGATGTTATTTAGCTGAATTCTCTCTACCAGCTTGTCTCTTGGCATTTGGTTCTTCTGAGGTCAAAGGCAGATATTCTACAAACATGAAGGTTCATATTGATCTCTGATTAATACATGTTTTGTCACAGGTCACATGCTGCTCCTCTCACTTTTTTCTGAGGCTACAAGTGAAGTGGGCCCTTTAAATAGGGGACACTTCATGTCCATGGTGCCCAGGCCAATTGTAGACTCCTGTGTGACTGTGGCTGTCCAGCTAGTTCTGCAGTAACTAACACTTATTTTGGCAGTGCAAATCTGTTCCAATGCAGTTGATGAGTTAGGGAACTATTTGAGCATAATGTGAATTTCACATTTACTTATGTGTGATTTAGCTTGTAAGAAACACTAGGTAAATGCTGAAAACTGCTGACCTGAGACAATAAAGAAGGTATAGAACATACACACAGGCACTCAGGGGATGATGGAGATGTGCTTTAAGTCTTACCTGTCCACATCTGGTGTCATAGGCTGTCATCCAATTTCAGATAGCCCTGACCTATGGTCTGGCTCTTGAAAGTCCCCAAGAGTCATCTATTAAACTGAAGTCTCTGCTCTCAAGGCGGCACTATCAGAAGTTGTAGAGGCTCTGAGGTGATGCCTGGTGAGAGGTTTTCAGGTCATTAGAAACCATGGCCTTGAGGAGGATAGCGGGACCCTGTCTAGTTCCTCTTTACCTCTGGTTCCTGGCCAGGGGGTGAGCACTTTTGATGGCCGTGTGGTTCCATTATGTTCTACTGCCTTGCCAGAGCCCAGAAAATAGTAGAGCCAACTAGTCATAGATTGGATTCTCCATTTCTATGAATCAAGAAAAGTTTTTTTAAAAGTTAATTATCTCAGCTATTTTGTTAAGTGACAGAAAGTTGAATAACACTCCCTGCTTTCTTCACTTCATAACTACACACATGCTGTACCCTTTCTGATTCTCAAGACTCTTTCAAGGTATAGCATTGAAGCATTATTACAGCATTTGTTGTTTCCTTAACCATTTTATTTATTTATTTATTTATTTATTTGATATTGAGAATTGAACTCATGACCTCTTGATTGCTATGCAGGCACTATGCCACTGAGCTACATCCCTGGCCCTGCAGGCATACAATTATGCTAGCATTTTTATTAAGTGCCTCTTCTTTTTTAAAAAAATAATGTGTCACTGATAAAGCTTTGCATTGCACTCCACCCCGATTTCCTCTTAAGAGTTATGTTGCATTTCATGACTTTGCACATCATGGTGACTTCTAGGAATGTATACTCTACATTATAGCATATGGCTGTAAGTGGGGGCTTCTGGGCCTCAGTCTGGCCAGCTGGAGGACAATAGTGTTCCCTACAGAGAGAGGACACTTCACTGAGTGTGCAAGTGACAGCTGTTTTCCTTACAGCAGACAACTTTGATTACTTACCAAACATATATGACTTACAAAGACCATTTTTGAAAGGTTTAGTTTAAAGAACAGGAGAACTAACAACGTTTAAAAATAAACATAGGGGTTGGGGAGATAGCTCAGTGGTCTAAGTGCCTGGCTGTCACGCACAAGGACCTGAGTTCAATTCCCAGTACTGCATGCCTGCTGGCCCCGTGCTGAACCAGCCACCAAAATCAGGCATGGTGGTACATGCCTGTAATCCTAGTGCTGGGGAGGCTGAGACAGGAGGATCACTAGGAATCTGAACTGCACAGTGAGACCCTGTACCAAATAAAGAAAGAAGAAAAAGATTTTTTAAAAATTAAAAAAGCATCCTAAAGATAAGCCTATAAGGCAGTCTTGCTTGGATTCCACTTACATAGTGTCCAGAACATGGAACACATTCTCTGAGTTGTTCACAGCCCCTCTTGGTGAAACATGGGCAGTGTTTAAAGGCACATGGGAGAGGGACTGGCATGTTCATGGTCCTTAAAGCAGAACAGGTGGACTACATGCATTGCCTTACTTAGCCTTGGTGCCATGCTGTTCCCGTACTTTCCAAGCACTTCCTGAGTCCCTGCCATGTACTGGGTACATATCTGAAAGTGGGGTGGCGCAGGCAAACAGACAGACTGCCGCCTGGAAGGGGTGGGCTTTTCTAGTTGAGGTGATGGACAGCAAACAAACAAAGCAACATGCCTTCTACCAGGAGGGAGTGAATGCTGCACAGAATTTAAAGGGTGCAGAGAAGGAAGCAGGTGACTCTGTCACCTTCATTTCTACAGGCAACAGAATTGAGGTAAAGAAGAAGGGCCAAGTTGTCACAAGCCATCAGCAGGCCAGTTGGCAAATGGAAGAGGCTAGAACCTGCTCTCAGGTCAATAGGGGAAGTTGAAAGTATAGAGGGCTGTGCTGAATCTCATTCGCTGTGAGAGTGCTTCTTCTGGCTGTACCTCTGTGCAACATCCACTTTCTGTTCCCAAACCTTGCTTTCCTCCTGTTTCCCTGACCTGCTCAATGACCAGAGGTTTTCTCTGATGGCTGTATTAATTTGCCTCTCTCTTGGGGTAACAAAGCACCATAAACTGAATGGCTTACAATGATAGAAGTACATTTCTTCCCAGGTCTGGGGGCCAGAAGTCAGAAGTCCAGTGTCTGGACAGTTGTGCTCCCTTTGAAATTCTGGACAGAAGAATCCTCCTTGCCTTTCCTGGATCCTGGTGTTAGCTATCAGTTCTCAGAGACCCTTAGTGTGCATCTGCATCACTCCAGTTTTGTTAGGGCAGGATGGCACAGCTCAACCTGTTAACGATAACAAAGCAATTTGCCAACTAGGTCCCCAGAACTGGGCAAAATCTACCAGTGTCTCTCTCACCTTTCAACAAGTGCTGCTTTGTGGTCAGGCCTCCAGGCCTTTGCCCTTTATTCTATCAACATTCTCCCTACTCCAGTGGTCAAAGCTCAGCTCTGCTTCTGTCCCCAAGTCCTCTCTGATGACCTCTATCAGGTTCTGTATGACTCTATCCTCCTATATTGAGTCACTTCTCTGAATTTTTACAAGCTATACTTGCGCAGCAAATTACAAAACCAAAAAGCCTCACCTGAAGGATGTAGTCTAAGGGGCAAAGCATGATACAGCATGGATTTACATCTTAGCTCTGCCGTTTCCTAACTCTGTGACCCTGAATGAGGTACTTGGTTCTGTGCCTCATCCTCATTGTCAGTCAAATGTGTGTAATAGCAGTGCCAATAATACACATTATTGTGAGAATTAAGTGATATTGTTCCTATGGAGTGCTCACTATGGAGCCTGGCCACTTGCTATTTTTTACTGTGACTATGAAGGACACTGACCTTTTAAAATTCTTTCTTAGGCAATGCTGAGGCTGAGCTGGTGGGAGCCACCAGGACTGGAGTTAATAAAGGAAGGGACATTAAAGTCTGAGAAATATAGACCATATAGGTGGGGTCTTAGCAAGTGTCTGTGGCCAAGGACAGGGCCTTGATATAAGCAAAGTTATGTACAGGGCCAGGGCAGAGAGACCCAGCCATTAGAATATGAAAATAGAGGTATGCCATTGTTCCTACCCTTGCAGAGAAATAGCTTGCCAAGTGAGCAAATTATTGAATAATAGTGAGTTTAGCTTGAAGTATCTGAAGAGATATATGTAGGGAAGGACTCCTAATAAATCATCACATCAAGTCAAAGGTGGGGGTGGGGACCTGAAGCATCCATTGGCCAATTCTCCTGCTTCATCTACTTAGTATTTGCTATTGAAATACTGTTATTGAGTAACAGCAGTTCAGATTATTAAGACTCTTCTATTCCTGTAAGAAGCTAACTTAGTGAAGAAAGAAATTTTATTATGAGGATGCAGGGGTATGAATTTCATGAGCTCCAGCACAGAAATGGGTGAGAAGGCAGGGACTTGTATGTGATCTCTGCTGCTTGTCTGCATTGATCTGTAGTCTTCCCTTTGTCCATTTGAAGACTGACTTCTCCCTCTGCTTCAAGCAGCTTGGCAGAGCACAAGCTCTTGGACTAGTGCATATTCATAGCCCACTATCTGGAGGGAGATGGAGTTCTCAGTACCCATCCAGCGCCAAATCTTGGGAAAAGGCACTTGTGTTGGCCAGGTTTGGGTTTCGTGCTAACCCTGGATCAAAGTGGTCCTGGGCCAGGAATTCCAGCATCCACCTTGTACCTATACAGATGGGAGATACACAGAGGACTTCTCAGGAGAAGGTGGTGGGGAAAGATGACACAGCTGTGCAAATAACTCTGATGGAGCCTAACACAACCAAGTGATCTGCTGCACACTTTATATATGGCATTTAAAGATCTGCATTACAACCTAGCAAAATGTACATTTGCATCCTGGACTTACTGGTGTAGAAACTGAGGCTCAGAGTAATCATGTCATTTGCTGGAAGATATTATTAATACGTAACAAAAGCACCTTAAGATTTGTTTGAAACAAGCTCTCCACCTCAAGGGAAATAATTTTCCCAGTGCCAGACTTAGTTGATAGTGAAAGATGGACTAATTAATGTGACATCTACTTTTTAAATACAAAAACACATCCAAGGAAATATGTCCAAACACATTGAAGTCTTCATAGCTGGGAATGAGTGTGTCAGAGTTGATTGGGAAAAGCCAGCTCTATCTCTCAATTCTTAATGCAGTTCCTGCCCTCCTTCATATGGTCTGAGCTGGGCCTTGGAGTATGGGGACTTCATCTATAATGGGGTGTGTACTTTCAGGAATAACTCTTACAGTGTTTGCCTGTGAGGTTGAATCTGGGCTCATAGGTGTCCAAAAGAGCTTGTTTGTGTTAGGGGCTTGACTCTCTTGCTTCTTGCTATAGTGGAAACTGGTAGCTTTGTAGGGAAGGTCAGGGAAACTTCTGCTAAGAGACCAGACACAATCACTGTCTGGATTATCTGCAGCTCACGGCCACCTAGTAGCTCAGCAGAAATGATGTACAGAGGAATAATTCCCAACAAAGGACTCTGGTGACCTTATAAACCAAGAGACTGAAGCAGCTCAGCTCCTCTTTCCCAGGGTGGAATTAATTCCACTTAATTCTCTACAGTCTACTTGATATTTTTTTATAAAGATGACGAATACAGATCCCAAAGGTCTATTCTATTTCTTTGAGACATTTAAACCACCAATTGCAACAGTGCAGGAACAACTTGAAGGAAAATTTAAGCCAACAACCTGGCTATTAGAAATACAGAAACATGCCAGGGAAGGAAGGTAAATTTGGAATTTTTAAAAACAATTTCCAAGGGCAGGCAGTATAGCTCAGTGAGCTAAACACTTGCTTAGCTAAGCGCAGGGGCCAGGGTTCAGTCCCTGGCAATGCATGCTGTGCCAGCCCCACCCTCGTCCTCAGGTGTGCTGAGCTGTAGATGGAGTCCAGGTGTGGTGGCCTGCGCCTGTAATCCCAGCAGTAGGGAGGCAGAAATGAGGAGGATCACTGCCAATCTGGGCTGTGTAGTGAGACCCTGCACAAAAACCAAAACAATACAAAACACAAAAACACCCAAAAAAATTTCCAGGCCTGCGTACTTTGGGAATTTATTTATTTATTTATTTGCAAAACTAGAGTTTGAACCAAGGGTCTCAAGCAAACCACTGAGCTACATGTCAAGACTTTTAAAAATTGTGTATTAATTGATTAATCAACTAATTATAAATGAGCAATGGGCATATGAATTGGAAATATTGAGGCATGGAAGAAGAGACATTCTCTTTCTCCACCTTTTATTCTGGTTCATACAATTGTACCAACATTTCCTAGCTGTATCAGGAATATCACCGCTCACTGGATCCTTCCTGGGCAAAGCAGTGAAATGGTGAGAGTCCGACATCCTTATTTGTCTCTCTATCATGTAAAACCTGCATTAGAGGCTGAGTCTCAAGTCTCTGGCCTTCTTATCTTGGCTAAGAAGGAAGGCAGACCCTTGTCATCCCTGGTTACTGCCCTGATAAATGTTTGCCCTGCAGGCAGAAGCCTCTCCATGTGTGATGACCAGGGTTGAGGCTTAGGAAAAAAACTTGACATTTGCTTTCGTCTTGGTTTTAAACTCCTCTCTTAGTAAAAATAAAAGGTAAACCAATATTTTTATTCTGATTTAATTCCAGTTTAACTTGACATCTCAGTTGGTTTTGAAAGGAACACTCTGAAATGCCACCAGTAACAGCAAAGAGAGCACAAGAACATGAGGCTAGTGGAGATCCAGAGGCAACCTGCTTTTCTGATCGTGTAGATTAGAGCATTGTCACCCAGAAATTCTGCTCTGACTCATGCTCTGAGCCTCCCTGTGAAGAAGCCCCAACCCTGAACAATAAAGAAGTCCTGTGAGAACCAAGCTCATTTGCCACAAAGAGTGAACTAGGTTTTTATATTCATATTTAAGCTTCTTTGACACCCTAAAAGGAACCCAATTAGTTAGTTAGGCAGAGTCAAACCAAAGAAAAATCATAACAGACTCTGAAAACTTGAGGTTTTCTTGAGGTTTACTTTGCTTGGGCAATCACTTGAAATGCAAATTACTGGGGCTTTACATTGGAAACTCAATTTTTCTATGGTAAGAATTTGGGGATTAGCCCTTTTCATAGATTTAATTTATAAGACATAAACTTTGTCTGGAAAATTGAGATCTGAGGGAGCAAATGAGATGGGTCTTGTTTTCAGATTTTTATTAGATATGAATACTGGGATTTTCACATCAGCTTCTTAGGTCTTTGTTGTGTGAGGAAAGACATCTTTCACAAAAGGATCAATGCACACACATGCACACACACTCACACATGTCCATTCACACATATACTTTGTTAGTTAATAGTCTAACTTTACTTTAATTAGTCAATATAATTAGCTACATGTCAAAAGTGCTTCCCTCAAAGAAAGAACCAAAACAGCACCTTAAACACAATAGGAGTTCTTTTATAAAGACGTCTAAATGCAATCATCTGGGATTACCATGGTAGTTTATGGCACTAGAAAGTCAGGTCCTTTATCCTGTCCTTTTGTCATATAGAGGGGCTTTTATTCCCAAAGTCACCTCCTGGTCTATTTTAAATAAGGGGACATCAACTATTATACGTAAGCTCCAGAAAGCAAGGCAAAGAAAGAGCAGAAAGATATATTTCTTCTTTTCACATTTTCTCAAGTTGTACCTGACACTCTCACTTAAGACTCATTGGTCAGAACTGGATCACTTGGTCTTTTTTCCAGGTGGTTGTGCACCTTGCTACAATTAGGCATTTCTCAGTAAGGCAGAAGAAAAGAATGAAAGAATGGGAGATCACTACTAATTTGTACCGCACTATCAAATATAGGTTTTTTTTCTTTGCTTGCTTGTTTGATTTTGGTTTTGACTCTGAAGTTATGATTAGGTGATCCCTGAAGGGTTCCCTAGATAGGCAAGAATGTGTTTGCTTAAATATTTCTTTAGCAAATATTTTCAATATTACTGAGGCTTCTCATGTGCTAAATGTATAGTAGGTTCTTTAAGGACTATGAATATGGCCAAGACATATTATTATTTGATCTCAAAGTGTTTACAATTTATTCAGTAAGTTTCAGGTATACAGATCAAAAAAGAACTATGGAATTAAACCAA
>PVKN010013013.1:0-20266 GCA_004027915.1 Capromys pilorides
CTAGGAAGTGAGCTGCCACCTCTCACCCTCTCCTGTCTGTGCCCACAGTTACTGCAGCAAGGAGGTGTACAACAAGGAGAACCTTTTCAACAGCCTCAACTACGACGTCGCAGCCAAGAAGCGAAAGAAGGACATGCTGAACAGCAAAACTAAAACCCAGTGTAAGCCACTGCTGCGAACTTGATAAAAAGTTGCCTGAAGGTGGTCAAGGGTTGGTTCTCCCCCGTGGGGCGTCTTTCTTACTTCTACCGTGGCAGAATCACAGGGTTCTCTGCGCCCAGAAACCTGGCCATGCCTTGTCCACATGAGGCGGATGTGCTCCGTGCAGCCTTGTTTATAAATCGTTCATTCGCTAGGCAGGTGTTTTCCTCCTGCTTGTCACTCGTTTTTGAGCTAAATGATGTAGTTACCATGAGCGACAGGGTGGGCTCAAGGCACACTGCTGTGTGCTTTGGTTCCGAACTCTTTCAAGGCCACAGCCCTCACTTTCCTCGTATAAATATTATTACTGTCTCGAGATGCCGAATGTAAGCATTGGCAGAGTGTATACACTTCTGTTAATAAGCATAAATCACAAATCATTTTAGTTTAATCCATTTGTTCTGCATGGTTTCTCCATGTTATCTGCTCCTTTTTTTCCTTTCTTTTAGACAGGCTTGAAACTTACCTTGTTGCCGAGGCTGGCCTTAAACTCAAAGCGATCCTCCTGCCTCAACCTACTGAGTGCTGGGATTGGAGGCGGGCACCTCCATGCCTAGCTATCTATTTTCTTTCTAATTTTATGTCCTTATATAAGCTTTAGATTTGACATTTAAATCACATTTGTACTTGGGTATTAGTTTTTTGATGTTTTTGTTTTGAGATTTTTTTGGTGGGATACAGATCTTTAATATACTAAATCTGACTACCAATTATTTGAAAAAACATCAGACAAGACAAATTGTAGTTTCAGTATTTATTGGAAGAAATAACTGTAGAACTGCAGAAATTAAGAATGTGAGTCTCCTTATATTGTTGATAGAATCTATCTAATTTTTGTTGAAGCTTTTTAAGTTTTATAATAAATGAAAAAGACTCATGTTTAAAATCTTGGGCTTCCAGCCAGGGAGATAGCTCAGTAGAATAAACGCTTGCCTGGCCAGCACAGGGTGCTGAGTTCAATCCCCGGTACTGCAAAAAATAAATAATAACATAAAATCTTGGGATGGTTACACACATTAAAGGTATGCTTTCTGTTTTGTTGTATCCTTTCAGACTTCCACCAAGAAAAGTGGATCTATGTTCACAAAGGAAGTACTAAAGAGGTGAGCCCTAGTAGACCATTACGTTTAGCCTAAAAGGATGGGCTAGAAAGTCATGAGGCAGGGTCCCCTCCAGTCGCACTGTCTTCTGGGATGTGATGGCAGTGATTAGTAGCCTGGTTATGGCCAACCATCAGAAACTGGGGCTCCCGAGAAAGTACAGACAGAGTTGTGTGGCCAACTCCCCAGTCTTCACTGAAATCATAAACATGGGGATGCTTCCCCGAGATCAACAGGCCCATCTCAGCTGCATTATCGGAAGCCCTGGATTTTCCCACAGTGCTTCGCTCTGTTCTGAGCTTCAGCTTGGTTCAGGTGTAGTCCTGGGTGGATGAGTCACTAAATCTGGTAGTTTTCTGGGTCTACCCAGCATGAAAGAGGAAGACATAGTAACTACACTTGCGTGGTACTTGATAAAACCTTCTTGTGTGCATTTTCTCCCAGTGCAGGCATTCAGATAGCTAGGACGCAAGGCAGTAAGATAGAATGGTGGGGCTTCTGAGACCGCCAGGGACCCGGGTCAGAGGACATCTACTGTGGTCGGAACCCAAAGAGGATCAGTGACAAATCTGAAGCCACTGCATGGCTGATGCAGGGCCAGGGCTGTTCAGCTGTGCTCTGGGTTCTTTGTGCAGCCTTAGATAAAAGATCAAAGCTTCTTTTGCATCTTCTTGAAGCCTTAAAGAGAAAAATACCACTTGCGACTGTCACAGTGACAGAAGCACTGTCAGTGCAGGTCAGCTGATGGCATGGTTGCCGCCAGTGGACCACGTCCTCCTCCTGAGGGTGCCTTGCTGTCAGGAGCCCTCACGACCTCATGTCACATGACGCATCTTTGCACAGTTGCCCATGCAGAGAGCATGTGCCCGGGTGTTACAGGTCACAGAAGGGGATGTCTCATGGGTTTGACCAGATTGAAGTGGCTGCAGGCTTTCTTGCCCACCTTGTGGGTCCCAGTGATTCCCAGTGCAGGAGAGAAGTCAGTTCCCAGGTCACCTAAGACAGGCATCCAGCTCCTTCAGCAGTCTGGTGGGGTCCTTCTAGAGAACAGCTGCCCTGTAGCAGGAGTCACGTGCCTGCCTCTGTTTCCCACCCAGCGCCATGGCTATTGCACCCTGGGGGAAGCTTTCAACAGACTGGACTTCTCCACTGCCATTCTGGATTCAAGAAGATTCAACTATGTAGTTCGGGTAAGCCCCTGGGGCCCAAGCCCCATCCCAAATGCGTGTGTTGATTTGTCGTGAAGTAGCTCCCCAGCAAACCTTTTGGGATACTGAGTTTTGAGGCAAGCGGAAGCACACTCTCCAGCTTCTTCCTCAGCCTGCCTTGGGGTGCTAAGCGGATCCTGTGAGGACCACTGCGAGTGACCATAGTAGGCATGGGCTTCCTCTAGTGGCGCTGGGACCTTGCACTTGCCAGGCAGGTGCTATGCCACTGAGCTATCTTTCTGGCCCACGGTCTTTGTTCTTACACTCTTCCTTTTCCTGCTCCAGCTGATCCTGGGTGATCCCAGGATGTTCTGGTTTAAGCCACAAAATTAGATGAGCTCATAGCACCTCAGTGTGCTCTCTGGGCTTGTATCCACCCTTGGGACAACAGCCCTGAGTCACCTGTTTACCTAATGCCGCCTGTCTGTGGGAGCCTATTGCTTTCTGTTTTAAATCTCGTTTTGGAAAATGAATGACCTTTAGCAAAATATTAATGGTGAAGGAAGTTTGTCCTGGTTCTGAAGCCACTGAGCCTTTTTCACGGAGGGACCTGTTCTCTGCCCCACCCCGCCACCAGGCACCCTTGAGTGGCTGTGTTGGTGATTTGCTCTGGGAGTAGCAGCTGTTCAAATTTTAGGCTGTGAAGCAAGAGGGAATTTTCCCCTTGTGGGTGTTGTTTGGTTTGGTTTTGATTTTCTTCTTCAGGGCTGTTGGGTTTCTCTGCACCCTGTCACAGTCAGATGACCACAGCAGCTCAGCCAGAGAGATGACATTCAAGCCCCCTTGGGGCCGAGCTGTTCACCTGTCAGCTGGGCAGATGTGGGTGGGGCTCCCGGCCGGCCGGGCGGGCAGGCGCTACAGGAGCCTCTGTGCTCTCCAGCTAAGCCTTGCTTCCAGTCCCAAGGATGTGAAAGGAGAGCCCTGTGCGGGGGACGTGCCCGCATCAGCGAGGCCGCCTCTGCCCGGGGAAGGAGGTCACCCAGTCCTCCCAGGGGCTGCAGACTGGCCTGGCTGATTGGCACTGAGCCCAGGGAGGTCTGGAAACTTCTGTTGCTAAGAATACAAATAGTTTCCATCTTGGTTAGAGGAAGACAGCTCGACCTGATGTCTCAGCACAAGCTGATCATCCGAATGGGCCGTTTTTAGATGTTTTTCCTTCCTTTCAAAAGAAATAAAGCAAAGGAACAAGGTTGTAATGATAAAAACCTATTTCATGTAATTATTGCACACCTTCTATCCTTTCAACAGCTTGACACAGTGTAGATAATCTTATTATCTCTGGTTAAACAAGTGGCAGTGCAGTGAATGACTTGTCCAAAGTCACAGCCCCACCGAAGGGACACGGCGCAGGTCGAAGCCTGGACGCTGGCCAAGTCCACACTCTGAACTGCCCTGTTCTGCACGGTCACATAAGTGGGGTCCCAGCTCCACACATTTGCAGCTGTCTCAGCCCCCAGCTGACTTGGTGTCCTCCTCTTTGAGGGGGGTGGGCCCCAATTTCAAGAGGCAGCTGTGGAAGCAGGGGGTACCTGATACCTGTGCATACTCTGCAGACTAGGATACAGTCTCCCTAAAACGCCTTTGTGGTTTATTGATAAAATTGTTTCTGCACTTGAACAACATAGCAGTTGATGAGAACTAGCACATCCAAAGACACCACACACAGAACTGTGCTTCCTGGTATCCAGATGTGTCATGAGCACTCTCCTTTAAAGAATCTTAAATTCAAAGAAACTACTGAATACTTTCAAAATTGATAGGTTTAGAAATAGTGGAAAAATACTTCTATTTTGGAAAGAACAGTTTCTCTCCGTTTACTGTTTGAGGCCTCTATAATTTGAGAAATAATATGTTATTTTTATGGAGAACTTAAAACATCTTAATGATAGGCAGTGTGTCTTGAGGTTTTTCTTCTTAGGAGCTCAATATACTTCCCATATATTGTCCTTAACCTTAAACCAACCCTACAAAGTACTATAACTAGCCAATGTGTTAGCCTTTTGCTACTGCTTTGACCTAATGTTGTTTTAGTGCCACGTGTTTGCTTGGTTTCAGGAAGGAGCTAAAGGGGACTGGAGGAGATTAAAGCTTTTTAAAGCTAAAGCACATCTGTAAAATTTGCTTATGTTCATGCCAGCGATCCATCACTCAGGAAGAGCTGTGTGTCTCAAAATGCTATCTTCCTGTCCGCATGCACATGGCAGAGAATTCCAGAGATCTGAAGGTTCGCCTGTGTATTAGAAAGGTTCTGGATGAGATTTGTGTACTATTTTAATTAGCTGCAGACTGTGTACACCATCCCTGATCCTTTCTCTATTTGCTCCCAGTGAATTAAACTACAATGTGAGCTACGTGTTTTAAAGATAATTTAAATGCTTTAGAAGCAGTGGTTTGTGGAAGGCCACTTACAAAAATAGTTCACCTTGTGCCTCACAGGGCCAGAGGCTTCCAGGGGCTGAGCCAGTCAGAGTACTGGCGGTTGGTATGCAGGAGAAGGCCCAGAGAGTCAGAGGATGAAGTGTTCAGGGGCCGCCCTTGGAATCTGTTGGGGATGGGCTATCGGAGAGGGGAGGCCCAGCGCCACAGCCCTGGTTACATGAGGTGAGGGCCCCACAATTCAAAATATCTGCCAGGTGCTCTCCGTGAGTTTGCCGGTTGTAAACCACCTCAGAAATGACTGCAAGCCTAACGTGATGCTGCTCCCTTGCAATCCCAGCACTCAGGGAGGCTGAGGCAGAACGATCAAAAGTTTAAGGCCAGCCCAGCCTGGGCAACTCTTAGTAAGGCCCTGTCTCCAAATAAAAAAAAACGCTTTGAAAAAGGCTAGGCATGTAGCTCAGTGCAAAGGCCCTGGGCTTGATTCCAACTACCACAAAAAGAAAAACTGAAAAGAGCTGAGCTGTAGTAGAGCCAGATGCCTATGAAAAAAATTTTTTAACTTTTTAAAATTTTTATTAGTACATGTTCATGGTACATAATTACATTCATCGTGGCAAGTTTCTACGTAATACATCTTAACTCTTTCTACTTTCCTTCTCCTCTCCCTGTACCGCCTCCCCAGTCTCTTGGTTCCCTTCCTACTTGCAAAAGATCTGTCTCCTTGTTTCCTATTATCTTTTATTTTTCTCTTTGAATTGCTTTTGTTTGGGGTTTCTCGGATAGGAGAAACCATGGGAGTTGAGCGTGTGTGTCAGATGCCTGTGAAGCGTGGGAAGGCGAGGTCGCAGCAAGCCTCTGAGAGAGACTTCAGGGGAGACGCAGGGTGTGAACTCAGCGATCTGGAGTACAGGAGCCGCGCTCCAGGGTGGCGGATGAAACTCCCTCAGCTGCCTCCAAAGTGAGCCTGGAGGGGCTGGGGAAATGGCTCAGTAGAATAAGCGCTTGCCTGGCAAACATAAGGACTTGAGTTCAATCCCGGGTCCCGCAACCTGGAGATCGTGTGGTGTGGCTAACACTAAATGAGGCGGGTGGCTCACGAGCTGATCACACAAAGCTGCGATTTCTGACACCTGGCAGTCCCAGGCGTCACCGGTTGCCAGCTCGTAAGGCTATCACTTCGCCATGTGATGACTCCATCCCTGTCTGCTTTGGCAAGCAGTCACTCCACACAGCAGGCCAGCACTGTTACCTCATTTTAGAGAGGAGGAGGAGGAGGAAACAGAGGCCTGGAGATGGAGTGATGGGCGCAGGGTCTCCCAGCAAGAGGGGACGTGGGAACCCACGTGTAGTCCTCTTGACTTCCGGTCACGTGCACTCAACTCCACCACATCGCTTGGGTAGAGAGCGCGGAGGGCAGCCTGTCACTGTCTTTCATAGTCCCTGAAATACTGCCACACGCCTGCAAGGGTCAGGCTGATGCCAGCGTGACCTGGTCAGTGACAGTGAAGCTTGCAGAGCTTGCGGCAGTGACACCCAGGCCGCCGCGGCCTTCCTATTGTGGGCTCGCCACCGCCGGCCTGGCTCGTTGCTCCTACCTCTCTGGTGAGTGCAGCTGCCTCGTTAGCCCTGCAGCTCCCACAGCACCTGCAGCACCGATTCCAGATGGGAGGAACCGCACCCATGTGTGGGTGGACGCGAGAGGGTAAATGGGACGTCAGCTCTGCTCCGCGCCCCTCCACCGCTGCGTGGAGCCCTGCACACAGCCCACCAATACACACAGTCGTAGTTGCCCACATTGCCACTCTGCGTCTACTTGAGTGTTTCCAGCAAGTTATTACATTCCCTCCACTCCTGAAAAGCATTTTCCAAAAACATATTTTAGTTTAAGTTGACTAGTGGTTTGGCAAACAGAAGGCTGAACACGGCCCAGTGATTCAAAGTCAAACCCAACACCTCAGTGAAGGGCCTGCCTGCGGCTGCCAGGCCCTGGTGGGTTGTAATTTGCATGGGCAGCCTGGCCTTCTACCAGGCTCCTGTGTCACAGTGACCTTGGAGTCACTAGATGCTGTGCACACTTGGTGGCCCTCCTGGGATAAAGGGTGGCCTCAGCCACCAGTCTTACAGCTAGCGGTATCTGAAGTAGAGGAAAAGGAGCCAGCCACCACAGTGGCCACGAAGCCAGAGACCCACTGGAAAATGACTCTCCAAAATGACTGTGAGGAGTGGTGTTATGCTGTTTCTCCACCTAAGTTTCTTCCTTATGCCACTTGGGAGACCACTGAATCCAAAACATGCCTGTTTTTCCCCTTTTTTTTCTTGTATATTTCTTGAGGACTTAAAATCTGAAAACACTACCATGAACTGCCTCAAAACTGTATTTTATGTTGAAATCTACATTTTATAGGTAAAGGGCTATGCCAGGCAGATGAGTTGAGTTTTGGCTTGGTTTGGTTTTTTGCAACACTGGGGACTGAAAGCAAGGTATTTGTACTGAGCTACACTGTGGCCCCTTTTTACTTTGAAACAGAGTCTCACTAAGTTGCCCGGGATGGGCTTGAACTTTCCACCTTCCTGCTTCAGCTCCCAGCATATTGAGCTGATGGGTTTACTTCCAAGGGCATCTGATGCTCTACTCTGAGGATCTGAAGTAGAAGAGAGGGACCGAGAGAATCAGGCAGCCTCTCTGTTCCACAGAGGAGAGGGCCTGCATGTCTAGCAGTGCAGAGTTGCCGTCATCCTCCTGTAGGTCTCCATGTGTGGAAATTGTAAATGCTTTAGAATTTCTAAATTGGCCATTGCTATGTTGAGCCACAGACCCACTAAGTCCTGGCTACCTGGGAATCCTGTAAGACTATCCCCAGCTTGTCAGATGCTTCTGGACCTTTTTGGAAGACAAACACAAGGACTGAGCCAACAAGCTGTGTCAGGGACTGCAAGGGGCTTTGGAGGTGGTCTTCAGAACAAGCAGAGCGTGTGGTCCTGCTTCCTGGAAGGATGGCCAGGACTGGGCCAGATGGAAGCAGATGGCCAGGGCAGGAATCTGGAGACAGAAGAAATTGAAGGGTAGCAACAGTAGGTCATGGCAGAGGGGATGTGATGTAGAGGTGGGGTAGAGGTGAGGGCACCGGAGCAGACAGGGACATCATGTATTGCCAGACCAAACATTGCGGCCTAGCCTGATGCCACAGGGAGCCGGGCGCCCTTGTGAGCAGTGAGACAAGAGAAAAGTGGAGAGGCAAGTTTCTCTCAGCTGAGGAGATAATAATCCATGCACACTGGGCCCTCTTTATTGCTTTAACTCCCTTGGTTAGAGAGTTGTTTTACTTACAAATAATGTTTACCCAATCTGACATGCCTGAGGACTGTTAGTGTTGCTGAAATTTTTTCCCCTTCCCACCTGTCAGTGTTCAACCTCAGAGGCAGGACAGAAGTTTCCAAGTCTATAGTCTGTGTTATCCATTGAGTAAATAAGAGTCTTAGAAGCATGTAGCACCCAGGCCAGGCAGAGATGCTGCCAGTTGTAACCAAGGGTTTGTTGCAAGAGAGACGTGGCCTTCCAGCAGGGCCAGCTTGGCTGTGGAGTATGTGAGATGGCACTGGCGATGCTGGTGGATCTCCTGATCAAGCTGTAGAGCCCACTGTCCAAGGAGATAGAGGAACTTGGCGTAGATTATGTTCTTAATAACATCCCGTCTGCTGAGGCGACAGCCTCGTGGTTAACCTCAGCGTGGTCTTGACCTTATAAAACTAGCAGGCGGGGAAAGCTGCTGTTTTTGTTGACACTTCCGGAGGTCTAGATCAGGCTGCTTGCCCTTCTGGGAAGTATGTGCCATATGTCAGTGTGGTGAGTGACTTAGTCCTCAGCCTCCGTGCTATTCCTAGGGTGGCACTTCGACCCCAGCCCCTTGTGAGCACCAGTGCAAGAGCCCAGAAGATTTATCTGCAACCTTGACTTGGTCACTTGACCTCATGAACTGCCTCAGCCCAAGAAGAGTGAGTTCTGGTGAACTCTCTCCTCAGCACCTTTCCATTATAAACTCTAATTCTAAAACTATAACACCCAAGTGGTTGTTGGGTACCTGGCTTGTGCAGGTCGGGGAGAGTAGTAAATAGCCCTGGCCCTGCTGGCCAGAGGCAGCTGCCCTTCCAGGACAACCAGTGAGTGCACAAGGGCACAGATGCTGGGCAAGGAGGCCATGGCAAAGACGGCAGGGGGAGGCTCCATGGAGGACATCAGGGAAGTCTCTCAGGACTCCTGGCAGGCAAGGTTTGAACAGAGACCCAAGGGCTGGGGAGATAGCTCAGTGGAATAAGTGCTTGCCTGGCAAGTGCTAGGTCCTGAGTTCAATCCCTGGTACTGAAAAAGAAAAAAATAATAATATTATGAACGGAGATCCAAGGAATAGGACATAGCCAAGCACATCACCCTGAGCCAGAGACCTGGAGGCTCAGGGAAGCTGCCGTTTTGAGGAAGAAAGCCGCCCTGTGTAGCTAGAACAGCAGAGCGTGTAGGACCACTGTACAGAATCGAGCTGGAGAAGGAAAGGAACCAGCGCAGGAAGACCTTGCCATCGCGTGAGGAGCTCAGGGCTCTTCCCAAATGCAGAGGGAAGGCATTGGAGGCTCAGGAAAGCGATGCATGAAGTGGTCGCACGTCATAAAGCATGAGTACTGCGCAAAGATGAACTGCAGAGAAGAGAGGAAACCAGCTTTGTGTGTGAGTAGCATGAGCTGGGGGGTTCGTTCCTCCACCCGTTCGTTTTCCACGCATTCCTACAAAATGTGCGTGGTGCGCACACTGAGATTTGCTCTGTGGCTTACCTTGCCACTACAGTTTCTCCAGCTCCTCTCCAAAACAAGCCTGAGCCAAAGCCCAAGGGCAGGATGTGCTGCAGGTGTGTGGCAGCCACTGTCCCTTCCTCCCATGGCCCAGCACTATTCTGCACAGCAGCTCCCAAGTCAGCTCCGTCATTGTGTCTCTGATAGTCGAAAAAGTGAAGCGGAAAGTTGAGCCCTGGAGTGTTCCCTTGCTCGCAGGCACTTCCGTCCACCCATCTACTTGACTGGCCCCAACACACCAACTTTAAACTTTGCTGAAGACTGGGATTTCATATGGATGGTGGCCATTGGTGGGTTCATCTCACTTGATGCTTATAACTATCCCACAATGCAGTAGCTTTCCTTGTTACAGACGTGCCAGTTCACAAGTGAGGAAGCTGTGGCTCTGAGAGGTTAAGTGACTAGACAGTAAGCTTCATGCGCCTAGGGATCATGTGTCTTTACCGTCTTACCCTGTCACCTACGACACTAGGACAGGGTGGACACTCAGAAATGCTGGCCACATGAATGACAGTTGTAAAGGTCATGATGCTGGAGAATCCAGGTCTCCTGTTCCACAGCTGGCAGTTGGAGACTGTCTGGGGACAGGATGAAATGCCCATGGCCGACAGGTCCTTCCACTATCAGTTGACAAATTTATGCTGCTGTATTTTTCCCCCTCCCTCTTTAGTCAAAGAAACAAGCTCAGCCTATCCAGAAGGTTTTGGGTTTCCCTTAAATGCAGAGTCAGGGCCTTCAGAACCTTTTTGTCCTGGTGATTGGTGCACTTTTAGACAAGATTAAAACTGATACCCTGGTGAGGCGGGGATCACATGGAACCTGGGTGCTGGCTGGATCTCACAGTACCTGCCTCCTCCCCCATCTGACCCCCCCGGCCCCACCCCCACCCCGCGATGAGTCCTGGCTGAGAGCCCAACTGCCTTTCAACAACTGCGGACGCCAGGCTTTGGTTTTCTTTCTCTACTTTGTACTGGTCATGTGAGGTTTGAGGTATTAATAAACTCTCACCTCGGTCTTTTAGATTTGCCATTGGTCAGGGAAAGAAATGAGAAGTTTGGCCAATCTCCTGTGTGTCTTCGTCACTCCTCTCTTGACTGTCACATGCTGGCCAATGTAGAGCTGGATCAGAGAGGGAAAGAGGGTTTGGTAGTTACCATCCAGGGACGTAGCCTCCGCTGGAGCTTTGATTTCTTTCTTGTCTTAGCTACATTATATCCACACCTGACTCCTGACCTTAGGTCCCCAGCACCAATCCCAGCAAACCTCTTGGGCCAGTGGCATGTCTCTCCCAGTTGTGTGGAGATATGAAAGCTGGGCAAGAAGAGCATTTTGGGCTTTGGAGGAGTGTTTTTCAACTTAAAGTTATATTCAGGAAATTGATTCTATACGTGGTGTGCCAAGCCCCTGAGGGCTGGGAAGGAACAGAGTATTCCAGCAAGAACCTTGGACGCAGGGCCACTCTGAAGAGCCCAGGGTACCTGTGCATGGTCTCGGTCTCCCTTTGCAACCTGATTTTTAAAATTTCATCTTGCTGCTGTCCCTTAGTCTACATTCCTGCACCCGGCAGTGTCATAGGTGGTGATTACGGACCCAACTTTAGCCTGGCCAGGCAAATATCTCTTAGGAAAAAAAAAAAAATGGAGTCTTGGTTTTCTAAGTCTAGTTTGTGGAATTAGTTTTACTGGGCCAGGTGGTTTCTGAAGCACCTTCACTTTATGTTAACTCTTCCAGTGAATGACTCTTTGAAAGCATAGCATCGTGCGCTTGCTTTCCTGTGCTGAGGACACAGCTGCGTCCTCTTGGTGGCTGTGGAGGATTTGCAGGGTCTGCCTCAAGTCTCACTCTGCTCACCTGTGAAGTGGGCCAAGCTAGATGATCTTAAGACCCTTTGCAGTGTGAAGTTTCCTTTTCAACAATACTCTCACTGACATTTTTAAATCACTCCTTGCCAGTATAAGATGGAAAAAAAAAAATTGAAGAAAGAACGCACCAACTCAGTTTTTAGCTTTATTTCTTTTGCTGCCGCCTCCCTCCTCTTCCTCCTCCTCTTCCTCTTCCTCCTCCTCCTCCTCCTGCTCTTCTTTCACAATAGGACTTCAACAAAGAAACCAGCCTTCTTGTAATACCTACTTTGGGGTGCATTTTACATGCATTCTCTCATTTAAGGCCTACAGCAACCTTGGGAACTCTAGATATTATCGTAGGAATGAAGAAACTGGAACCCCAAGAAAGTAGGTGTCTTACCCATGTAGTAGAGCTCATAAGCTGTCAGAACAGGGCTTGCTTAAGGCAGAGAGGCACAGGATTCCATTTCTAAGCCACCATAACAGTACCACCTCCAGTGGACACAGGTGTACATATTGTATATCCCTAAAGCTCTCTTTCCCCAACTTGTGCCTTTCTGCTGAGTGTCATGAGAGATTATAATTAACAGGCATGTGCCTAGGCAGGAGATACTGGGGAAAGAATCACTAACTCTTGAGAAATACACATAGTTGTTGAACAGGAGCTGTTCAACTTGAGGATGGTGGGCAGTCGAGGGAGGAAGTTTCAGAGCCATCAGAACAGTTCCCGTCATCAGATGATTCTGCAGAACTCAGATGCTCACAGGTCATGGGAGAAGGCTTTGTTCTCTTTAAGAGTACTGTCAGCGTCCCTTGCCAAAGTAGGGCAAGTAGAATGGATTAGCCCTGACTGAAGCTAAAACTCGACATTTTAAAAGAAAAAAAAAAAAAGCAATTAATTATTCAGCCCAATCCCCAGGTTTTGGGTTACCCCTGTGTTTGTCTTTCACTTTGAGCATCTGCTTTGGACTGCCTGGTGGCCCTGCCTGCCATTTATCTCTCTCTGTCAGCCTGTATCTACGTGTCTTGTGACTCAAAGGGAAGATTACAGGAGAAAAATATCTCTGTATTCTAAGCTTGGCAGCTTCTATTTTTATCCACAGCTGTTGGAACTGATAGCAAAGTCACAGCTCACATCCCTGAGTGGCATCGCCCAAAAGAACTTCATGAACATTTTGGAAAAAGTAGTACTGAAAGGTGAGCTTCCTCCTGCACACGCACCCTTTTCATAAGCGGGGGGATGGGCAGATGGCTTTGCTGACAGAGCAGACATTGTCATGAGATTTAAAGTAGGGGAGCGGATTGAAATGCATCACTCTAGCTACACATCGGGGGTGCCAGAGTCCAAGTCAGGACGAGATACAGTCCTTTCCTGAGGCAAAGAACGAAACTATCGCGCTCCTGTCTCACTTCCTCTTGTCTGCCCCAAGTCTGCTGGGCCCTGATGAGAGCACACATTGCACCCTTGGGTGCTGAGGCTGCTGCTCCCTAGAAAACTGTACTGTTCACAGGACAGAACGGATGTGCAGACAGAGCTAGTGAGAAACTTAGGCCCCTTCACACACGGGGAAAGTGACTTATCCATACTGACATGGAGACTTGCCAGACCAGGACCTGGGCTCCTAGCCCTGCACCTATGGTTTCTCACACTCACCAGCTCAGAGCCCGCACTGCTGAGCAGAAGCGGCAGCTTTCCGATCAGGTGAGCCTGGGCGCTGGCGGCAGGCACAGTGAGAACAGATAGGCCCTTTATGGAAACCCAGAGAAAAGAGAACAAAGAGGGACCTAGATAACGGAAACCCTACCCAGCACCCTCGAGTGCAGAATCCCAGCCAAATGTGGAATAAACACCGGTGAGAAAAGAAACCTGAGCCCCAGAGCCAATGCCTGGGAAACAGGAGCAGATGGGGAAGAAGAGCCCTTATATAATACGCAGAGTGCCAGCATCATAACTTGTTTTTTCTTTCCCACTCAGTCCTTGAGGACCAGCAGAACATTCGTCTCATCAGAGAACTGCTCCAGACCCTCTACACCTCCCTGTGTACACTGGTCCAGAGGGTGGGCAAGTCGGTGCTGGTGGGCAACATTAACATGTGGGTGTATCGCATGGAGACAATCCTGCACTGGCAGCAGCAGCTCAACAACATCCAGATCACCAGGGTAAGCAGGAAGGCGCCTCCTCCCAGCCGCTGTGGCCCCCTGGGACTTGGCTTCCAGCCACCACCATGATGGCTGATGGTCCAGTCAGCTCTGTTCTGATCCCATGCTGTGCCATGGTGCTAAGGGTCCACTAGGGGGTGTGATGATAGAGGGCGGGCAGGAAGAAGGCCTTGACAATGGAAATCTAAGTGTGAAAGGTGACAGCCAGCCCAAGCATCATGGGAAGCATCATGAGAATGTGAGACACTGGCTCTGGGGAGGTCCTCTTGGGTCTTCAGTGGCATTGAGAGCTCTCTGCCTATTTCCTCACCAAGAAAGAGGTGTTGGCAGCTCTGGGAAGCTGCCTCGAACACAGTCAAGTTGTAAATGGGTGACTCAGAGAACCGGTACTTGGGGAACTCAGGCAGACTTCTAGAATTCTAGTTCCCATGACTGGTTATGGCCAAGGAAGCCCTTGACTGCAGGCTGTGCACCGGCAGGTAGGAAAGCAGTGAGCACTTATCAAGCAGAGCAAAAGGGCCTTGTGTCACCAACAAACATGGCTGCATGTACTAGTACCTTCTCCTGGCTTTCAAAATATAACTCAGGAGACGGGGCTGGTGGCATGCGCCTGTAATCCCAGCTCCAGTGGGATCCAGTGAGCAGGAAAACTAAGGCATAGAAACACTAAAAAAAAAGAAGAAAAGAAAATGCACAGAAAATGCTGGAGTACTCCCTCAGGGCTCACTGATAGCCAGATGCACTGGGACGGCTCACGTCACACTTCACTTATCTAATCACCTGCTGTGGCTGTGTGGCTAGCTTCCGGGACCCAGCCCGATAAAGCTGAGGCCTGCACCCTGTCAGGAGAAGGCTGCGTTGGGAGACCTCCCTGGCCTCTGCTGGGTAGCTTTACTCATGATGAACTTCTCTGGGCCTTGATTCCTCACACTCTGAAACAGTGGGAGGAATCAAAGCATCAGAGCTGCGTGGCTTCCTCTGAGTCTGTCGGGCAGCTGCACCAGGTCGTGTACACCTACTTCACGTGTGTGTGTGTGTGTGTGTGTGTGGGGCACAGAGCCTGAAACCATCTCACTTATTTAGGAGAATGTGCCTATTATGAACAGTAACCTGAACTACTCTAATCATTTACTTTATAGCCATCTCTCAGGTATAGACCTAGTTTGACAATATGAATTTGAGACCAAATTTCCATTCTTCTGGCTCCCAAAAAAAAAAAAAGTTTGTCTCTGCTGCATGGCTTCCGGCCTTCTCTGTGACCTGGATTTATCATTTCCTCTTTTAAGGCCAAGAGAGGATCACCTGGGCCTTGGCACAGTGAGCAGGGCCCATTTGTTCCTGGGACATCTGCACCCACTCAGATGGTCGCGCTTGCCCAGCGCGTGCCCTGTGTCCTCTCCCATCCCCTAAGGGCTGTCCTCGGCCAGGAGCACCAGCACACCTTGTGCTCCCACGGGCTGACGTCCTCTCAGCCCTTTCTGGCTGGTCCCCAGATACCCTTGGCAAGTAGCCATTGTTGTTACTGTTGCCCTTCATGAATGGGGCTGGGTGGGAAGAGAGAAATTGCTGAATTTCCCAGCGTTCTACAGCAGCTAAGACTAGAACTGAGGAGGGGCTTGGCCTCACATTCCTAAAATTACAAAGTTTGCTTCATTTCAGTGGTCTCCAAACCTTGCTCCCATGCAGCTTTCAGTTATCCATCCAATGATCCATCTCTTTAGCAAACCTTTTTAATCCTGTGAAACCCTCTGCAGAAGAGACCAAACGCTGCAGTCATGCGCTCCCCACTTCTGCTCAGGGTGCTCCAGCCAAACCCAGCTGTGCTTTGCACACCGCACAGGGCCACGCATGCCCCCTGGCCTTCCTTACTGTCCTGTCTGTGACAGCTTCTGTCACCATCACTTCCTCAGGTTCTGGGATCTGAAATCATCTCACACATCTGCACTTCTCTGTCACCACCCACTGGGTTATAAACTCCACAAAGAAAGGCTAACGTCCTCACCTCCCCAGTGCATGGCACAGAACAGGAGGCAGTTAGTAAATCTTAGTTGAGTGAATGCTATCTCACTACCTGCCTGCCCAACTGGTTGTTCAGCATTCTAAGGAAAACCATTGAAAAGTATTGCCCTGGATTATGGACTGTAACCAACTGTAGATTTCTCAGTCTCTCCATGCCTCACTTTGGAAAACAGGGACAGTGATGCCCTGGTGTTAATCCGTAGAAAACAGTGGAACAGTGGCTGCATGTTGTAGTTTTTGTCATGGAGGCAGGGGGTTGTTTTTTGGTGCTGGGGGTTGAACTCAGAACCTCACTCATGCCAGACAAGGGCTCTGCTTGAGACTGATCTATCTCCCAACCCACAAGCATTCCTGTTATCCAGCGCTTGCTTTGCACATCTCGCCTTTAGGACCTTTGTGTAGATTAACGCGCTCATCCAGTGAATAGCTACAAGTAGGTCTAATCTCTGAAATTGATGGGGCACTGTGCTAAGTATTTCCATGCACACTCCTCTGCTCCCCCAAGCAACCCTGTAAAATATGCATGTCCTTGTTTTATAAATGAGAACCCAGGACTGGCCAAATAGCTCAGCGGATTAAAGTGCCTGTAAGCAGGCTCAGGGGCCAGGAGTTCGATCCCCGGGCCGTGTGTGTGCGCTGAGATGGCAGTCGAGACCGGGCGTGGTGGCCGCACCTGTAATCCCAGCTCTTGGGAGGCTGTAAGCAGGCAGATCACTAAGAGTCCCATCTAGTAGTGAGACCCTGAACACCCTGTAGATCCTTCCCTAAAAAATACAAAAGAAAAAAGATATAAAGACCAAGTAGCTGATACAGTCATCCTCAGTGGTGTCTGCAGAGGACCGAGCTCTGGACCCTCGGAGGCCAGCCCATGCACATCCTTCCCTGTACATGAAGTCACCTCTGGATCATTCATAGTATTCATTACAACCTAAATGCTGCACACACACAGCTATGCTGTAATGTTTATGATACAATGACAAGAAAACCTGCCTGAACATGTTCAGTACCTATTTGACCTTTTTTGAATACTTTCTATCCATGGTTGGCTGAATCTGAGGGGCCAGTGTAATTTTCCATCCAGGGCCTCGAAACCAGTCAAACTAGCATGAGTTGAATGGCTTTAGCTGCTGCTTCCTCCTCTCCGCTCTCCTCACCCCAGCCCTCTGGACTCAAAACTGTGTTATTTTGAGAGTTGTGCTGGAGCCCACAGAGCCCTCACGAGCTGCTCACATAAATGCCCGGCTCTGCAGAGAGAGAGTGAAGATTTAATTACTTCAGTCTGAGCTGTATTTTCAGCTGTACGTTGGAACAGTTTGGCCTAAAGGCAAGGCTGCTATTCCATGGAAATAGTAAGGCGGCTTTCCTGATAAGTATTCTGTACGTGCCAGAGTTCTGCCAGGATAATCCCAGCATGTACTCTTTGTTTTCCTTCAAAATTTTCATATCCAGTTCTCGGGAACTGATTTTTATTGGCAAATATAATTCATATAATAAAGAATGAAGGAAAAAATTAGTAGCCCTGGTTTATAGAGGGGAATGCAAATATAATTATGGCCCTGTGGGCAAGGCATTGTTTTGAAGTGCGGGGGCAGGGTAGACGTAGGGATTGGGGCCAACTATTTGCCTGGAAGAGCAAGAGTGACGTATTTTTCTTTCATATGTTTATATTCAAAAAGAAGAAAGCATGCAAGCAGTTAACCGTTTATCAGGAGGAAGGACTTGGCATGGGATCTGGGTAAGGATTTTGGAAAAGTGTAGGTTTGAAAGTTTGACAGAGTTGAACTCTTCCAAGAGGACTTGCCTTTAATAGGAGTTAATGTAATAATTGGCCTGGGAGCTTTAACCAAAAAAGTAGAGGCTTTGAAGTGCTAGAAACAAAAAGAAAAGCTCGTGGCAGTTTTATTAGTTCATACAATCAGCAGCAGATGACAAATGACAGATGGGCCGAGGCTCTTTGCAGCCCTGCAAAGTCTCGAGCGTTGCAGCGATTGAAAGCTCAGCTTGGCAGCATGGGGTAGAAGCGAATGAGGTGTCATGGGCACTTCCGGTGGGCGGGAAGCCAGAGTCGCTCCGGGTCTCAGGTGGCTACAGACGGAAGGGTCGTCAGTCTCCTACAGCTGGGCATTCTGGATCTCAAGAAACCGAGATCCCCAGCTCCCCCCGATGCTTGGGATCCATAGCTGCTGTTTGTCCTCGTGGTGTCACCGTGCCTCCCTTGTCACCTCAGCCCCTCCCAATAATCCCTTCTCTGGCCCCTTGCTGCTGCCTGCCATCCTACTGTGTGTCAGACCTGCCTGGCAGGGTGGAGACAGACAGACAGAGAAAGACAGAGCAACTGCCCGACTGACTGGCCCCAGGGCCTTTCCCCTGAGCTAAGGGACCGGTTTGCACCCTACATTCTTTTTTTTCCTGTGACCTCTTGGAGATGACAGAACAGTAAGCTAAAAATGTCAATGCCAACTTGAGAACCCACCCAAAGCAGCAGGGGAAGGACGAGGCTCTACAGCGCCGGGGCAGTCATCGCCTTACCTGTGTGCAGAGAGAACACGGCTGCTCCAGACGTGTGAGCAGCCGCGGCTGGAGCCTCTACTTGCAGCTGGCCTATGGCCCTTGTGTGGGCCTCGGGGGTTAGACGGAGCGAGTGGTGCTGGAACGGCCTGCTTGTGTCTCGAGGACTGGCCAGTCTGAAGAGCTCATCACCGCAGCTCCCGCGGTAGGCCACAGGATTTGGCCAGTGAGCTCTGTGCAGGACAGACACACAGATATATGCATACCCATATATACTACGCAGGCAGAAACACACACACAGCTCTTTGTGTTGCTCTTTCTTGCCTAATTAGTTTCATTCATTCTTCTCAGTTCCTATTTATTGAGTCCATATTGTGTCCCCAGTACTCTTCTGGAAACTGGGAACACAGCAGTAGAATGAAATAGCAGCTGCTCCCTTCGTGGACCTTAAGTCCCAGCAACAGTGCTCCACGCTGTGTTTCTTTTAGAAATGGGCTGCACTGCATGGAAGGGGGACGGCGCCAAGCTTCCAAAGGGGCTGCTCGGGTTCTAGGAAAGTGCAGTGAGCAGGTCTAGGAGGACGGCAAAAGCAGAAGAGGCTCCTGAGGTCTTGAGACGAATGGGTTTGCACTGGGGCCAAGGGACAGGAGAGGGCACCAGCGGCGTGTGTGCGCGCGCGCGTGTGTGTGTGTGTGTGTGTGCACCCACACACGCGCACATAGGTACACCAGGCATGTTATGGTGTGGAGAGGAAACCCAGATGGGAGGATCTCAGGTCATGGGGACAGTGAGGTGGGAGGCTGGGGCACGGCTGGTCATGCAGCACAGTGAGCGAAGCCTTTAGGAAGGCAGCAGTGCTTATAACTGAGCACCGCACTGAGGTGAAGCACAGGATGCTGTGACTGCCATTTGCAGAACTTATTAGGGTAAAAGTAAAAGGCTCTGTGGTTCTTGGGAAAATCTCAGGCACCATTCGGGGCAGGCGCCGCACCACGCTGACCTCGAGTCTCTGCAGTTTGACATGCCTCTGCACATAGGCTGGGGAGGGCTGCTGCTTTGACCTCTGGTCAGTACGCCAGCTTGAGGGTGAAGGACCTTTGCAGCTGTCGCCTGCAGCCACACACCCCCACAAGCTGTCCTCTCCACAGCCTGCCTTCAAAGGCCTCACGTTCACCGACCTGCCCCTGTGCTTACAACTGAACATCATGCAGAGGCTGAGCGACGGGCGAGACCTGGTCAGCCTGGGCCAGGTGGCCCCGGGCCTGCATGTGCTCAGCGAGGACCGCCTGCTGTGGAAGAACCTGTGCCAGTACCACTTCTCCGAGCGGCAGGTCAGTGGGTCCACTGTGCCCCTTGCCCCGCCTCCTGCCCCACCTCCTGCCCCGCCCCCTGCTCGAGTAGCCTCGGGGCCTCCTTGCTGGCTGTGTGCCTAGAAGGGACAGTTTGCAGGGTGATGGCAAAGGGTGTAGAGCTTTCAGTGGTGCGACGCCCAGCTGCAGCACACAGGTCATAGGTTCACCACCACTGGCCTCAAGAGTTTCTAAGTGGAGGGGTGAGGTCATTTCTTATTTTCAGATGGTTTTTTGTTTTATTTTGTTTATGCATTTAATACAGGGTCTACAGGGTCGCACTATGTAGACTGGACTTGTAGTGATCCTCCAGTTTTCAGCTTTCCCAAGTGCTGGGATTACAGGCACTCGCCACCACTTCCAGTCTCAGTCACCGGCTCATTGTGCCCTGGAGGCAGGACCAGCACAACAGGCCGGGTATTGAACCTGGTCCCTGTGTCTGCCTAAGCAGGCACTTTAGTCCACTGAGCTGTCTGGCCAACCCTTTAGATAGTTTTGATGGAAGAAAAAACTTGCATTCTTAACCTAATCACATTTTTTTATTAGTTTTTATTTTAAAGAGTAAAAATAGCAGAAACAAAGATAGGAAAACAGTAACAAGCAAGAGTACATATAGTACAGGATTTTCAAAACAAGAAAAATTTAACAATGGTTGTATT
>PVKN010013014.1:0-20267 GCA_004027915.1 Capromys pilorides
GAAAGAAAAGCAAGAAATAAGAGATTTTAAAATACAAACTAAGAAGATATGATAAAATTTAAGCACAACTTCTTCAAAGGAAAAATTAAAAAAGAACCTTGAAAATTTAAAATAAATTGATGAGTAGATGAAATTTGAGAACTGGAAGAGTAGTACAGAGAAATTATACTAACATTCAACACAGAGATCAAAGAGAGAAAATTCAGAAGTGAGGTTGAGATGGCATAGAATGAGATCTCTGGTCAGCTCTAATTGAGTTCCAGTTCTCCTCAGCCACTCCTTGCCAGCCCCACACATTGGCCACTCTGTAGCTGAGGTCCCTTCACACCCTGTGCTGTCTGTCTGACCTCTGCAGTTACAATGGCTGCTCCCTGTTTTGGGCCCACTCCTTTACTGCTTTCCCTGCCCTCATCCTGAGGTCTGTCACTTGTAGGTCTGCTCCTCTAGGGCATAGGAGCAGAGGAGGGAGAGGGAGATGTGTCTGCCTCTTCCTCCATTACACTCCCGTATCTGTTGGCTAGTGCTGCTTCCTTGGCTAACATGTCCTTCTGAGTGCTCCACGTGGTAGGTATGCAAACACTGGCTCTGATGGGATGAATGTGAGAGCCTTTGGTGCTCCCTAGGCAGCCCTTTATGCAGTTCCCTGATGAGGGACATTAAGTCTTGGTTCAAGTCATTCCAACTCTCCTCAACCTCCAATTATTATTTTGGTGGACATTCCTGTGGCTTTAACTCAGCCTCACACATAACTAGGCCAACTCTTTGCCACTGAACTATCCCGTCCCAGGTGTACTTTGTCCTTTTGTGTCTAGTTTACTGCACCTAAAATTGTCTCCCAGATTCACCTGTGTTATTGCCAGTGACAAGATTCATCCCCCCTTTTGAAGCTGAATAGTATTCTATTCTATTTCTATATACTAACCTCTATTTTTCTTTATCCAGTCATCCATCTGTAGACACTGTGGACACTTCTCTTGATCTGTATGTTGGCTACTGGGAATAGTGTTGCAATGAACATAGACATTTTAACACATTGATCAGATTCCCCCTGAACAGACACCAAAAGTGGGATTGCTGGGTCACTCTCTTTTAATTTTTTGAGGACAATCCCTTTCATTTTAAATATTTCTTCCCTGGACTCCTTTGATTATGTTTCACCTTTTGCTTCATTCACTCATATACACTGGAAAAATAATTTTTTTTCTCATTGAGTTCATTGCTTTCTTTGCTATTCAACTTCTCAGAACAAAACAATTTGGCTTCCTTTCCTGCCTCTCAAATGATGCTGTCCTCTGAGGCTATCGCTGACCTCTTAATTGCTAAATCCAATGGAAAAATTTGAGCTTCATGCCTCAGGACATCTCTGTTGTATTTAAGATTGACTAGTCCCTCTCTTCTCTCTGTACCCTTCACTTCATACATTCATTCATTCAAAGATATTTATTAGGCAGCATGTCACACACTATTCTAGGTACTAAAATACAATGGTGAACAAAAAGACAAAGTCTTTGCCCTCTTAGAGCTTCCATTATATAGTGGGAGAAGGAGAAATGAATAATTAAATGAGGATTTATATATAGTAAGTCAGACAGTGATAAATTCTATGGAGGAAAATAAAGCAGTTAAGGGGCATAGGGAGAACCAAGGAATGAACAGACTGGGCTGGGGGAGGCCATGGGGACAAGGTTAGTGTTTTATGTAGGGTGATCTGAGTTACCTCACTGTCAAGGTGACATTTAAGCAATAAAGCAAAGGGAGTGAGAGAGAAAACCATGTGGAGCAGTGGCAGGTAGAACATTCCAGTTGCAAGACAGAGTCACTGCAGACACCTACAGGCAGGAGGGCTCCAGGCACACACGGGGGTCTGAGCTAGCTATGGCAGAATGACTGAGAAGGAGTAGGACAAGGAAGGCTACAGGGGACAAGGGAAGAAGAAGGTCACAAGTTAGGAGCCACTACAGTGCCTTGAGGGGATAATGAGGGTCAGCATGACCACAAGGAAGTAACCCAACTCTAGATATATTTTGAATTTTGAAGGCAGAACTGATAACAGAAAAACAAAACAACAAAAAGAAAACAGGGGAGGACAGCTCTGAGGTTTGGACTGAAGGTCCATCTTTCTAGGTAGCTATGGGGCACCTTCCCCTCAGACCTCTAGTGTCTTCCTGCCATACAAGCAGCCCTATTGGACAGGATCCAGGATGACCACAATGGCTTTCTCTCCTTCTTAACCCTCTGGGGCCAGAGGCCAGTTCCAATTCACAGATTTCTGTGGCTCCAACTTCTTCCTGTCCCAGGCCAGCATCAGGTCCTCAACACCACCACTGATATGAGTCAGGTGCAAGCTCTTGGAATCTCCAGGGAACATATTTTAAAGCCTCTCTCATTAGGATCAGCTTAGGGAGGAACAATCTACTCACCACTCCCCAGAGAAGGTGAGACTCACAGCCTGACAACAGCTTTTTCCCAAGAACTCTCATCACCCACCTCTCACCAGACTCTTCTTCCATCACAGTTCTTTTATAAAACTTGCAAAGTGTGTGTGTGTGTGTGGGGGGGGGGGGGGGGGGGTGTTCAGGAGTCCTGGGATATATTTTCATTCACTTTAAAACTCTCCATATGTGGATTTGATATCTGGTATTTATTTTATTATTATTAGGACTTAAGGCAAAGGCAGGAGAAAGATTCTCATTTTAATATCTTAATACACACCTGCAGCCAAGCAGAGCTAATGCTACTGTATTAACCCACATTCCAAGGTTCTAATTTATCCCTCCCTCATTTACATAGGTTACCTAGCAGTTTAGCTTTTTTTCCCCCTAAAACTATCAATGAAGTGTTATAACCATTTTTTTAACCTGTGATTTTTGCTTTTAGTTACCTTGAGACTTATGATCAGATAGTTTGCAAACTGGTGCTGATGATGGTCTCCTAACGAGGAGTAGAAAAAAAAAAGTGCTAGCCGAAGTCAAAGCCATATAGTTTGCTTTTTCTAACTCTTTTTTTTTTTTTTTCCCCAGTACTGGGGATTGAACTCAGGACCTTGCACTTCCTAGGCAAGTGCTTGTTCTACTGAGCTAACTCCCCAACCCCTAAGCCTTCCTCTTAATACCAGGCCAGATCACTTTTTGTTTCAGGGATATACTTCTCTAGGTTCTCCAAATACCTCAGCAGGGTCTCCTCTTGATGCCTTTATTCCTACTGGTATTCATGTCACAGAATTTAGAGGCCTGACCTGTCTTCTGTCTAAAGTGACCCTGAGACTTGCCCCCATCTTGTGCCTGTCTTCCTTTTTTATGGCACTGTTATGGTTTGTGACTAGTTGTCCCCCCAAAGCCTCATGTAGTCAGTGGGCAGGGACTTCTAGAGTTTGAGATTAACTCATGATCCACTGGGATTAGTACTGCTGGGATTATGGATGTGAGTACTATGCCCAACCTGGGATAGAGAGCCTGAATGCAATATAAGAGAGGCAGAGAGGGCCAGGGAGATAGCTCAGGGGCACAAGTGTCTGCATGACAAGTACAAGGTCCTGAGTTTGATCCCCAGTTCCACAAAAAAAAAAAAGAGAGGCAGAGACAGACTCTCTCTCTCTGCTGCCATTATTGTTGTTCTGCCACCATGAACTGCTCTCTGCCTTGGAGCCAGCTGAGTATGGACTGAAATCTCCAGTAACTGTGAGCTGAATAAGCCTTTTCTCATTTTGGGTGTCAGGTATTTGTCCCAGCAATGAGAGAAGAACTGAGACAGACACTGAACACACTTTTGGTTTTAATTTTCTTTTTCAGTACATTACTGAGTAAAATAATTACAATATCTAAGAGCAGGATGTCAGATTACATTTATTTAGATTTACTTAATGTTTACCAATTTTTTATTTTATCATTCTTCTTTATACCTCAGATCTTCCTTCTGGAATCATTTTTTTTGTCTTGAAAAATCTGCTTACAAGTTCTATTAGTAAGGGTCTGTGATGGTACCCAGGCCCTTGATTATTCCAAAAGTCTTTTTTTTTTTCTCTCTCTCTTTGAGACAGGGTCTCAACTATTCAGTTGAGGCTGGCCTTGAGCTCATTTTGTAGCACAGGTTGGTCTCAAACTCTCCATGGTCCTCCTGCCTCAGTCTTCTGAGTGATGGATTGCAGGTGTGCACCACCATGCCCAGTCAAAAGTGTTGCTTTGAAAATGTTTTTATTCCACATGTTCAACATTACACATTTTAGGTTGACAGATATTTTCTTTGAGTACTTACAAACTACTGATCCTTCTGTGAGCTTCCAGTGTGATAGGTCAGAAGTCTTCTGTTGGGCTACTTGTCATTCTTCCATATCTACCCTGCCTCCCTCTCTGTCTATGGCCTTCTATAGGCTCACTACGATGAGTTGAGCTTGCAGCTTTTTACCTTATGTATCCCATCTGGTATATATTGGGCTTCCTGAATCTTTGGATTCACCTTTCATCAATTCCTGAAATAATATCTATCGTCTTATCAAATGCTGTCTTTCTTTTTATATACATTTTTTTCCTCCAGGACTTCTATTGGTTATATTCTCACTGGCTAAACTTCATTTCTCATTTGTGTTTCCTAACTTTTCTTTAATGCTCTCTATCACTTTGCTTTCTCTGCATTTTGGAGAATTTCTCCCAATACACATACCAATTCACTAATTCTCAGTTTAGTTTTATCTAAACTATTGTTTAACCCTTTTGTGCTGATTGAGTTTTTACTTTTCTTTTTCCTTTCTGAAATGTTTCACCAATTATTTTTCAAATCTGTCTAGTCATCTGTACCTTGTTGATGCTATATTTTTCTCCAAGCAATTCATGCTAAGCTGCTTAATATTCTGTAGCTAATAATTCATATCTGAGTCCTCAGAGGCTAAGTCCATTGCTTGTGTCATTGTAGAATCTCATTTCCACAGAATTATTCCTTTACTGGTTTGGCGATCACAGATTGAGACATCAGGTTTGGTTGATGTTAATCAATAGGAATCAAAGGGGCCTATGCTTGCATGCCTTCCTCCAGAATCTGTTCATCTCAGGGGCAGGGACTGAGATCTAGAGCCAGTTTGGCAGCCTAGAAAGCTTCAAATAAGGCAGTCTTTGTAGCTCTGCTTCTTGCCCTTGCTATAGGCTCAAGGTTTAGTTCTCTCATTATGACACTGGTAATATTTGCCTTCAGAAAAACCTGACTTTGGACTTGTTTTTATTCACAGAATCCTGCTCCAATCAATTTCCAGCTCTTAGATTTAGTTTTGTTCTATTTTACCCTTAGATTTTCCATTAGCATTTCTAATGATGTATTAAAAGACATCTTTTATCCAGAATCTAGATTTGTTGATTTGTTTGCTTTAATCACAAGATGACCTTCAGAATACCTGGTTTATCACACTTCTGAAAAGGAAGTGACATGGTGACAAATAGGAGTGAAGCTCAGGTGTCATTGTAACAGTCCAGACAGGAATGACAGGCATCCAAAATATGGAGAGAGATGGCAACTAAGATACAATGATCACAAAATCATCACAGTTTAATGATAGAGAATTTCTGAAAAGCATTTCCAAATTTATCAGTAACGAAGGACTGGCAATTATTATTGTCCAGCATTGGGTACTTCCTCTTGAGTTTTTCTAGATTAAATGAAAGAAATATCTTCAAGGAAAAAAAAACACCTTTTTAATTCATAGTTCTTTAAGCATTTGACCTTGGAAGAAGCTACAGTTGAGCTCTACAACTGCTGTGACCTTGGCTTATCAAGAATTGTAATTGCTGCACACCTCTGTTCATTATTTTGCTACTTTGTGTGTTGATCCAACAATATCAAAGAAACACCTGCTGTAGACTTCTCTAGGCACTTCTGGAATGTCTTTATAGAGAACTACTGTATGCATGCACACACATATGAAGAGGTATATAACAAATCTTTAGAAAGGAAAATAACTTTTCATAAACCTAATAAATTTATTAGAAATTGGCTCACTCATTACCAACTTTGCTTAGCTCTCCATTATAGTTTGGCTTTTCAGTGAACCCCAAGAGCCCATGTGTTAAAGGTGTTAGCCTCTACCCATCATGGTACTACAGGGAGAAGGCAGCATCTTTAAGAAGTCAAGCCTAGTGCAAGGTCTTTAGTCACTGTGGTATCCTGGGATCCCAGCCCCTTCTTTTTGTTTTGCTCCACCACGCACTGCTGCCATGACATAATATCTTGATCCAAGCCCAGAAGCCACAAAGCCAGCAAATTCGAGCTGAAGCCTCCCCAACTGAAACAAATAAACCCCTCCTCTACATGTTCATCTTCTGAGATATCTAGTATCATAATAGGAAGCTAACATGTCCACCAAAGCACCCAAAGACAGTGACAGGAAGAGGAAAAGCCAAGCATCACTATTTATGTTTTGTTAAAACTACTAGCTTCAGGGAAAATGAAGCAGTAGTTTGAACACACTGAGCTGTAATTGCCAACAAAGGGCAAAAGGTCAACTACTAGATTTCTCCCAGAATTTTATTAAGAAGCCGGGCATGTTCAGTGATGACCTATATTCAAGGCTTGTTGTGCTATTTTTTAAAAAATAGTAATTTCTCAAATCCACAGCAGACATAAAGCACTCTCTAGAAAGCAGTTAGAATATATAAGAATTTGATTTTTCAAGAAAAAAGAGCCTGATTTCTTTAAAAAAAGGAAAGACAACTATCTAGATTCTGATTTTAATGCCAGTAGATTAAATATAGGATTTTCAATGGATGCCTCATAGGCATGAGTTTAACATATCCAAAATGCAGTGCCTAGTGCACTGCCCTCTGTCCTGTCCTTCCCAGTAAGTGGTGCCATTCTACACTTACTTTCTAAAAGCAGAAAAGCAGGAGTCATTGCTTCCATCACTCTAAAAACTTGTCGGAAATTCAGTCCTCAAATCTGCCCGCTTTTCTTCATGGCCACTGCTTCTTGGCCATGTCACCCAATGGTCAGTACAACACTCCTTTGATCTACTTCAGCTAGCCTAAATTCATTCAGCCCAAATTCTTCTCATGACTCTCAGTGAGGAGGCCCTGCCTACTCAGCCTCACACTACACTACCCTCATTTGCTACAGTCCGGCCACACCAACCCCCCATGTGGTTGCAGAAGTGAGTTACCACCCCACACGCCCCCACACCTCCCACTGGGGCATCCATATCTCATCTGACTGTGACCTCTGCAGGGAGGCGCTCTGAATGCCTTAACTAAAACTGACATGTCTATCATCACTTTACACAGCTCCTTATTTATTTCCTTCATGGCACAATGCCAGTAGATCAACAGTTATTTTATTCAACACATTACCTGTTATTTTCACCACAATAGGAGGTCATGGAGGGCAGCCAGTCTGCTATGCCTGGCACATGGTAGGAACAAAAGTAATTGTTGAACTGAAATCAAATTTTGTAATCTTTCCTCCTGGAACTTTATAACTCATTTGCAATTAAAATCTAATTGTTGCTAGCTTACGTTTGTATAAGTTGAACAATATTTTGGTTTTGTTTTTAGAGGGTTAGTTCACTTATTTGGGGTCTAGGGAGCACCTACCATGTTGCTAATCAATAAATGTAATAGCAGCAGTCTTTACAAGTTATCACAATTTACAAATTATATGACTTTACTGAAGGAGATTTGGTTTCAACCACGAAATAATAATCTTGGGCATCCCATTCAATCTTTACCCTCAAGGCCATCTTCCAGGCTTCTGCTCTTCTCTTCAATGTCTCGCCAGTTTCTGACTCATCCAGTATTTCAGCTCAACAAGGATGAACTGATAGTCTGTCTTGGAGCAGCACTGTGCTGGGAAGTGGGGATCCAGCAGTGGAACGAGATGAACGAACTATTAAATAGATGTAGTCTACCCCCTCCAACCCCCAACTCCACAGTGTAAGGAGCTAACCAGAGGCAGCAGCAAGAGTTAGATGCTGGCGAGGTAAGTCAGATGGCCTCAGTGAGAGAGGTCTTGCATTCTAAGACTGCCCAGAACCAAATCTTGAGATCTGAGGAGACTAGAGGGAGACCAGGTCATCTATTTCTTCAACCATTCTGTCCTGAGGCTTACTGTTAGCTAGTCACTGTTCCAAACACTAAACATGCACCAGTGAACAAATAAAAGAATTTCCTATCTCATACTACTTTCATTCTGAAGGTGAGGAGGATTTCTACTTATTTCTCAGGAGAAGCCTGGAAAGGTGAGCAGTTTTGCAGAATTTCCCCATTCCCTTCACCTGAAAGAGGAACAGATAGGAAGCAACAGAGAAAAACCAGCAATGAAGCAGCTGAAGGAAGAATGTGAGATGCCAGAGGCTAGAGAATTAGCTGAGAGAAGATGGCAGAAACCTTGGGCTGGGGACAAGAAGGATGCAGACTACATTGCCTAACAGTTCAAGACCAGGAGGACAGTGCTGCTAAGACATCATGAATGCAGGCAGAGAGAGGTGTATAATTCTAGAACAGTGCCCATCAGTTTCCTCTTAGTTGAAGTCAGTGTGAAGAGATTTTTGATGAGAGACCTAATATTTTTCACATCCCCAAAGCCATGATGCCAAACATGTGATACCAAAACTTTGACGTCATCTTAAAAAGAATGAGGGAGAAGAGGAAATTCTGAATTGACTGAGTTAAATATGGAAAAGAATGAAAAAGCAGACTAGCCAAGGTTATGTTTTCTGCCATGATATTTTTTTTTTACTAAAAAATCTTTTATTTACTTATTTGGTACAGGGTCTCACTATGCACCTTGGACTTGTAGTGATCCTTCTGTCTCAGCCTCCCCAGTGCTGAGATTACAGGCTTGGGCTACCACGCCTGATTTTAGGGCTGACATGGAACACCCAGGGTTCTGGGACCAGCATGGCATGTGGTGTCAGAGATGGAACCTGGGTCCTTGTGCTTGCCAGGCAGATGCTTAAGACCACTGAGCTATCTCCCCAGGCCCTCTGCCATGATATTCAAAATTGTCTTGGATTACAGAAAAGCAGCTACTCTTTTTTGGCTCAGTAGAGGTCATGACTTGAAAATAACATGCCTATAACTCAAGCTAACATGGTTCCATCTCTGCCTTTGCATGGATTTTGCTGCTCTCCACAGCCCTCTGTTCTTCCCTCACCTACTCACCTGCTCTAACTCACCATGCAAACAAGCCCTCAGTTGCTTGCCAGCCACTAGCTATACCCTCATTTGCAGCCCACTAGAACCTACTCACTTAAGTGACCACTTACCACCTAGACCGTGGGCAAAATTTGGATGCCATACAGAGATAGGTCCTGGTTTCAGACTTGCAATGATATAAAAGAAAAAAACACTAAACATTGTAAATAGTATCTGGGCCTATGCCAAGATCCACATGCACACCCTCAGCATGTCCATGATGATTTTCAATCCTATGCATTTTGAACACTTTCTCTTTTCAAATGCAACAATCAAATGTCAACTAAGGATGAGGACAAAGTTCTACAACATTTCAAAAGGCAACTCTGTAGGCAGTGAGCTGGGGAGATGAACTCAGAGCACCCCCATTGTGCTGCTCTTATTTTAAAAGCTGGGATGAATATTCTTTGAAAGTACATGCAAAAAAAAAAAAAAATAGGAAGAGCACCTTGAGAGTGGTAGTAGTCTATTTAACAGTATTTCAAATACAACTTATTCAGGTAGTATATGTTTAATGGAGCACTTATTATGTGTTAATATTGGCTTTGAGGCAGAAACTATAATGATGAACAGGAAATAGTCTAGCTCTCAAAAAATTACAGTCTAGTTGATCTGATGGTAAAGGAAATTGTGAGTAATAGTAACACAGCAAAATCTGGGTTGACAGAGTTCCCTGGGGCCTGGTGAGGAAGACCAGCAAACCTGGTCTTCAGTGTGCCATGGAAGGTCTCTGGGAGAAGTGAGATCTTGGTATACACCAATGATGATCAGGACTCAGACAAATGAATTTGAGGGTTTGAGAGTGGAAGTGCCAGCTGAGGACGTGGCATGTACAAAGCATAAAAATCAAACCGAACCTTAGTGTTTGGGAGGTAATTTAGCATCCACCTCACAGGAGGAAGCAGAAGGCTGTGAGAGGTGAAGTCTCTAAGGTGAGCAGAGGACAATATGGAATGGCACTTATCTGACTGCTCCTCCTAACTTGTTTACCACCCATCTTTTCTTTACAGTGCACATAGTCACCTCCTTAAGGTAAGTGTTGTGTCCTTGTTTTGAGCACCTCAAAGGTTCCACCAGTGTTTTTTGGACAAAAGCATGGTTTATCAGACACTGTGCACTATATTACTTTGCTCAGGATATTCCAAGTTTATGCATTATGTTGGTATTGTTACTCAGTGTGCCCCTTCATACGATCAAAAGTGCCCTTGTTCAGATAATAAACACATGGTCATCTTTACTGATAAGACCTTGCTCACCTCTATGAGTTTATCTGGCACCCATACCATCCACTACTTTTCCTACAGCCCCGCTAAGCTTCTTCTAGTCCTCCCACCTGCCATCTCTGGGGCTCCTGCCCTCCCACTCCCCAGCCCTAGTCGCTCGCACACTGTTCACTGTGCCTGAACCAGTCTCCTCTTTCTCCCACTTGGCTTGGCTCATTCTGTGGAGTAGACAAAACAGTGTCATGAGCTGCTGTTCAAATTATGTACTGTGAAATCAATTTTCTGGGTCACATACAATTTTTTAAAAATAAAACTGCCTAAATAAAATAGATCAGAGTACATTGCCAATAAACACTGTTTTATGAAATTGAGAAACTAGTTTCAGGGGTAAGGGTGCGTGTGGGGGGGCAGAGTAGGTCACCATGTGAAAGGTATTTCTGCCTTTGGTTCTTGGGTCTGAAACAATTATGTAGGCAAAGGCTCAGGAGTCAGCCAAGCATGGTTTGAATCCTGACTCAGCCACTGCCTAGTTCTGTGAATTGGGCTAGTTATTGAAACACTCAGCGTGGGTTTTCCTCATCTATCTCATGAGATTGTTAGGAAGATGAAGTCAGTTGAGATATTCAAGTATACCCAGCATGCACAGTAGTGGTGTTGGCCACTGTTCTGATCATTACCACCTCTCCACTTCCAGCCTGGGTATCTTTTTCCAGAAAGTATCTCTGCTCTCCCACAGCCCAGCTCCAGCCTCCCTACATGCTGCCATCCTGACACTCCATGTCTGACTGGACCTCATTAACTCTTGCACTAGGCTAAAAGCTACACAAAGGCTGGACTTGTTCATTATTGGCCACCTAGCAGTTGGCACAGTTCCTGGCATACAGAAGCACTTGGTAAATTTTTTGGGGGTGAATAAGTTACTCATTTTTGGTAGTAAATATAGAACCTTTGTTTCATCAAAAAAGTCAATTTAGGACTTAAACATCTGAGAGATCACAGACATTTTGATAAAGAGCTTAAATCCTAATTGGACTTGTCAAAGAGCTGACATGACGTTTTTACAAGACATTTATTAGTACAGTACAGAAGAGTTTAGGTTGGATAACTTTACCTAAAGTTATAAATAGCCCAAAATTTAGCATGTTTCAATATGTTTAATGATTATAATCAAGAAAAAAGTTGACTATTATGTGATAAATAAAAGTTGGCATTTTTAAAGTTGGTATTACTTTTCTAGTCTTTTGACTTCTACTGTAAATGACTGGGGCTTTGTTGTACATATTTATTCACTTCAATAAAAGTCCTTAAAATTTTATTTATATCTATTTTTTTCATGTATGAATCATACTTTCCCATATTTTAAAAGTACAAGGGATAAATTTTAAGTTTAAAATTTGGATTTCTCAATACCAATCACACTATGCAGTCACTATGTCGATAATTTTCAAATTTCTATAGTCAGTTACATAATCCCAGGCAAGCTTTGCTTTACTCTGATACACAGATACTTTTGGGGAAACATGAAGAATGTAAAAACTGTCCTGAAAAGGGAAGACATGAGTAAAAGCAACCAACTCACACATGAAGAACACACACACTCACACACACACACACACACACACTTTTTTAAACACACAAATTGAATATCACTGCTTGAAAAGTTATCTGTCTGTCTATCTGTCTGTCTATCTATCTATCTATCTATCTATCTATCTATCTATCTATCATCAAAGAGTAAGGGCAAATTGCTGAAATAGCAGATTCACTATGACACCTGAAGGTAGTCTTTCTGGTTATGAGTTTTCAGATAGACACATCCATTGTAAAGTATTTTTGACACTGAGAAGTGCTACAGAGAGTAAGTAGGGAAGAAGGAGAGAGTACCACTGGCAATGGGGAGGTGGGTGTTGATTTTTTAAGTGTTCAGGAAAGCCTCCCTGGGACTGTAACATCTCAGCATGATGCAAAAGAACAAATGTATGAGAAAATGTGCTGTGTGAGAGGTCTTAGGAAGAAAAAGGCACACTGGAAAGAAAGCTCAAAGGCAACAAGAGATGAGATGTTGGGGTAGATCTATTACTTGCAACTTGCCCAGCCACGTTCTTACTGGCCTAGAGGATACTCCCTTCATCAAGGTATCTGAAAAGTGCTTTGCAACAAGCACCAATGTTCCTGAAGAGTTCTGTAGTGGCTGTCATCTGTAGGCTTCAGATGACCCCAGAGATGCTATTGTAAGAGAACTGGGTTACCTGATCTCAGTGGGAATCCTGGGATCCCTGAGTTGTAATAGTTACGAGGCTAGGCACAATATCCACACAAGCCACATGGATGCAACGGCATCAGTAATTTTGGTTTCAAGAAAATGATGATCGTTAATGAATCAGACACTATAGGAGACAGATGGGCAGCCTCCTATCAAGTAGAAAACCCACTAGTGTCATCATGGGATTCACAGCCTTTTAACATTTATGTATGCATGTATGTATGTATGTATATATGTACGTACGTATGTATTTTTTAGACAGGGTCTCGCTATGCAGTTCAGGCTGGCCTTGAGCTTCCTTTTGTATCCCAGGCTGGTCTCGAACTCATATCGATCCTCCTGCCTCGGCCTCCCAACTGCTGGGATTACAGGCATGTGTCACCCTTTTAATACTTAAAATTTTTTAAAATTTATTGATTTGACACAAGATCTTGCTATGAAGTCCAGACTTACAGTGATCCTTTTACCTCAGCCTCCTCACCACTGAGATTACAGATGTGCACTACCATGCCCAGTTTCAGAGCTGGCATGGTGCATCCAGAGTTCCAGGGCTGGTACAGCATGTAGTGCTGGGGGTCAAACTTGGGTCCTTGTGCTTGAAAGGCATGTGTTTAGGCCACCGAGCTATCTCCACATCCCTTCACAGCCTTTTAACTCAATTCCTAAACGTAAGTCAGTTCATAGAGCCACAATCACTGGATTCCCTTTCAAGAACTCTGCAAGACAGTCACAGATATTAAATATTCCCCAAGCCCACTCTAAGGCTGTACTATGAAACAGAAATGCATAGACTTTCCAAGTCTTACTAGAATCTTGCTCTGAACTGACCTCAATTTGTAGAGCTCAAATAGTGCCACTATGGTACACTGCTCCAAGTAGGAATTTATGGAAATCAAGAAGCTTCAGCCTGGTATTCATGTCACAGTAGATCTTGTAGAACTACAGACCTAACTGCAGTTATTTCCATGGCCAGGCACCATGGAACCCCCAAACTATTCTAACACTCATGGAGCTCAGGGTATTATGGCTAGAGAGACCAAGTAGAAGCTCTAATAATTATATCCTTGGCCCCCAAATCTTTCTGAGGAAAATATAGAAATTAGTATCACCATCAAAGACTTGAACGGAGTGGTAATTCTTATCATATTTCAGCATAATGTATCCTTTTTCCTGAAAAGCCAGGTGAATTATACAGGATGACTGTTGACTATTGCAGATATAAGCCAGATAGTGTTGCCCACCAAAGCTATAGTTCCAGTTCTTACACTTTTATCACAGCAAACCAACACAGCCCCTGGTGTCTAAGGTACAGGTAGCAGCCTACAATGCTTTAAAAATCCCTACTATGAACCATACTTATAATCATGTAACCTTCATGTGGCAGGGATAACAGTATATCTTTATTGTCTTGCCTCATTGCTCTGTTGATCCTGTTATGTTTTTTAATAGAGGCCAGAGAGACCTGGATTTGCTAGCTATCCATCCCATAGATTACCACTTTGGCCCCTTACATTGATGATACAATACTAACTGGACTTGTGCAGCAAGTGGCAAGCACTGTTAGTGCTACATGCACGTAGCAGATGGGAGAGAAGTCCTGGAAAAGGTTAGGGACTGCCACGTCATGACATTTTTAGAGTTCTCAGTAATATGGAGTATGTTAGGATATAACCCACTCTAAAGTGAGAGACAAATCATTTACATTTTACATTACCCAGTGTAAAGAAAGAAGCACAACAATTATGCACCTCTCTGAATTTTGGAGGACAAGAGATTGCTGCTCTTATCAGTTACTACCTGCTCTGAGTTGGGGCCAAAGCAGATCCAGCCTACTGGGTGAACTTCCCTGATACCTGGGAGTATGCAATCCAGCAAAACCAACAAGTGCCTGAGCCACACAGAGAGGCTCAATGAAGCCTCTCACCAGTTCCACTAGGAAAATTAATGAGCTGATCTCTTAGATGCTGGAGTAAGCTCATGGCTGCTTTTACATATGCTTATTATCTATTTGAAAAACAACTTCTTGGCTTCCTAGTAGGTCCTGATAGACTCTGAAAGCCTGACCAGAAGATACCAAGTAACTATGCCTCTCCATGTAATAAGTGTTTTTGATCCACAGAACACAAAATTAGACATCCACAACAGCATCCCATTGTCAAATTAAACTGACATGCATGACAGTGGGGAAAGACAGTTCAGGAGGCCTATGCCAACAGTGGCTGACTCCACATTATCTTCTCTTTCTCCCTTACTATTCCTTCCTCAACCTGCACCTATCTATACATTGATGGAGAGTTCCTGTTTGATTGTTAAGAGGCGCATGTATACCACTTCTTTATAGGTGAATCTGAAACTATGCCCTCCTCAAAGTGGAGGATCACTAAATGATAGTCCCACTCACAACTGCCCCTCAAAGACAGTAGGAAAAGCCTCCTAACAGAAATAATTTCAGACAGTGCTCCTCACACAGTGCACCTTGAAAGGCAAGATGCCTAGGATATGAGTCAAAAGCAAGTCATGAGCAGTGGGTCATGGGTGTCAGGCAGCAACTTGAAAAGAATAAGGAGATTGGTTACAAAAAGGCATGTTGACAGATCTCTCAGGATGTGCATATGATGTGGAAACATTCATGTCCTTATACAACCTTCCAAAAGACATTCATTGAAGAGGCTCTCAAAAGTAAGGTAGGGGAATTCTCTAGCGGCTGTCAATAACCTTCCTTCCTTGGTCGTAACAGTGGTCTCACTGTGCACTGTGGGCATGCAGTAGGGATGGTCTTGACAGGAATGGGCTTGAAACATGTGGATACTGCAGATGCCGAGTGTACAAAATGCCCAGAGGGGAGGCTAATGCTACAATCTCAGCAGGAAGGCAGGCCTACCTGGGAGCAGGTTTATCCTGAACACCTATTACTGAGGTAGCTAGGTTTTGCCTTCATAGGAAAGGACACACATTCTGCGTATCAATTTGCTTTTCTTGTATGCAGTCCTGCCAGCAGTACCATTAGTACACTGGCAGAATGCCTTAGCTAGCTCTCAGAATATTACCACCAACCGATACAAACTAGTTTGAAGTACAGAAACCACAAACACTGCCCAACTCTTTTTAAAAATGAATCTAGCATGAGCTGAGTATCAAAACATGACAAAGACAATTTAAGAAAAATAATCCTAGGGCTGGGGAGATAGCTCAGTGGTCTAAACACTAGCCTGGCAAATGCAAGAACGTGGGTTTGATCTCTAGTACTGCATGCCGTACTAGCCCTGGAACCCTGGCCACCAAGACCAGGTTTGGTGGCACATGCCTATAATCCCTGCACTTGGAAAGCTGAAACAGGTAGATCACTATGAGTCTGAGCTGCATAGTAAGACCCTGTGCCAAATAAATAAATAACAGATTAAAACATTTTTAAAAATTTTAAAAAGCAAGATAATCCTAATTTCATTCATAGGCATAAAAACAAAATTCCTAAAAAACATTGGCAAACGAAATCGAACAATATATGGAAAAGATAATATATCATGGCCAATTTAGTTTATTTCAATAATTCAATGTTGTTTTAATATTTGGAAATCAACTAATTTATAAAACTAACAACCCAAAGAAGAAAAATCTGTACCAATACAGATGGTAAACAGAGAAAATTCAAATTATGGTCAGGATAAAAATGATAACAAATTAGGTATGGAGATTTTAAAAGCATAGCAAGTCTCTCTTAATGGGAATATCTTGAAATCATTTTCTTAAAGATGTACACCAACCAAGGAAGCCCATGACCATGCTTTTGCTCAGTGCTGTATGAGCAGGTCCACCTAGCATGGCAAAGCAAAGAGAAAAAAATAAAGTACATGGCTTGCTAATGAAGAAGCAAACCTGTCATTATTCACTGATGATATGGTGTTCAATGTAAGAAACCCAGAAGAATCTATAGGTAAATCAGGAAAACCAGTGAGAATTAAGCAAGGTGCATAACAAAAATCAATATAAAAATCAATCAAAAAACAGAAAATGCAATTCATAAATGGAAACAAAAATAGTGTTAGTTCTTGATGGATCCATTGTACACTGGAAGCACTGAGTGGAAGAGGCACCAATCATGCCTAACCCTTGAATCACCAATCAAATGAGCATCCAGGGACATGGCACACTGGAGGGAGATTCCTAGAGAATATCACCTGGCATATTACTAGCTGGAAGGGACAAAATTCACAACTCATATTTTAGTGGACCTGTATTGCTTTCATATCTTTGCAAGCTTGAAAAGTCCTAAATTGAACCACCCTAAGTCAAGATGGTCTACAAAAGATGTATAGTATCTGTATGTAAAAACTATAAAACACATTTTAAAAATCAAATGAATAAGGTGATTCTATATCATAAAGATGTCACTTCTCCAAGTTGATTAAAAGACTTAATTCAGCGCCAATCAAAACTGCAACGGATTTTAAAGGACCTTAACATGATTTCATGTAGGAATGCAAAGGGCCAGAAACAACCAAAACACTGTGGACAAATGAAAAGTCATCATTATTACAAAGTTAACCAGAGAAAGACCCAAGTGAAAAAGAGAACTATAGGCCAATGTCTCTAGTGAACATAGATGCAAAATCCTCAATAGAATACTAGCAAACAGAATTCAGCAAAAATCATGAAAAAGATTATATATTGCAACCAAGTGGGATTCATCCTAGGACTGCAGGGATGGTTCAATGTATGCAAATACATAAATGTAATATATCACATCAACAGAGCCAAAGATAAGAATGACATGATCATGTGAAGGGATGCAGAAAAAGCTTTCTGACAAAGTCCAACACTAATTCATGATAAAAACTCTACTGAAAGTTGCAATAGATGACCTATAAGTCAACCCAATAAAAGGCATCCATGACAAACCAACAGCTAACATCATATTGAATGGATGAAAACTGAAAGCCTTCACTTTAAAATCAGAAACAAGACAAGTATGTCCATGTCACCACTCCTATTCAATATAGTTCTGGAAACATTAGCAAGAGCAATTAGACAAGAGAGAGAAAAATAAAAGGAATAATGATTAGAGTGAAAGAAGTGAAATTATCATTTGTAGATGACATGATACTCTACACAGAAGACCCCAAGAATTCCACAAAGAGACTTGTAGATTTAACAACCAAATTCAGTAGTGTAGCACAACACAAAGTCAACACTCAAAATTGATTGATTGATTGACTGATTGATAGATAGATAGCAAATGTACCAAGAAAGAAATTAGGGAAACCATATCTTTCACAATAACATCCAAAGAAATGAAGTATTTAGGAATCATCTGTTACAGTATGTGCATAGGTGTACCCTCAAAGCCTTATGCAGTCACTGGGCAGTTTCTGGAGTTTTTGACTATTGTGGGTGTAGATGCTGCACCTGTCCTTGGGCAGGTAATTTGCATTACAACATAGGGAAGGGAGAGAGGCTAGCTAGCTGCCTGAGCTGCTGCCACTCCTTTTGTGCTCTGCTCTTTGCTGCTGCTATGAAAGGCTGCTCTCTGAGTACTTCTCTGTCATGTGCTACTCTGCATTGGAGCCAGCTGAGTATGGACTGAAATCTCCACTGACTGTGAGATAAACAAACCTTTCCTTTCTTTATTTTGGGTGTCAGGTATTTGTCCCAGCAACAAGAGTAAGTGAGATACAATCTCATAAAGAATGTAAAGATTTATACAGTGAAATTACCATACTCTGAGAAAAGAGATCAAAGAGGATTTCAGAAAATGGGAAGATATCTCTTGCTGCTGGATAGGAAGAACCAACATTGTGAGAAGGGCCATATTCCCAAAATTGTTATACAGATACAATGCAATCCCTATCAAAATACCATCAACATACCTCACAGACCTAGAGAAATCATTCCTAAAATTTATTTGGAACCAGAAAAGACCTAGAATAGCAGTGGCAATATTGGGCAAGGACTATGGGGAAAAAGGAGCCCTTCTCCACTATTGGTGAGAATGCAAACTGGTACAACCACTATGGAAATCAGTGTAGAGATACCTCAAAAATCTAGGGTTAAAGGGCGCATTCAACCCAACTATTCCTCTCATGGGCATTTTTTCCAGAAGAACTGAAAACATACCACAGTGATTTATGTACACCCATCTTTATAGCACCACAATTTGTCATAGATAAGTCTTGGAAGCAACTCAAATGCCCATTAACTGAGGAATAGAGAAAGAAGATATGGCATTTTTACACTATAGAGTATTAATCCACCACAAAAAGGATAAATTTGAGGCTTCTCTCAGCAAATGGATGCAACTAGAGACCATATTCTTATATAAATAAATCAGAATTATTTTCAAGGTCTCAGCACAAGGAGAAATTTAAAAACACAAGATGCAAAAAGTACAAACCATAAAGAATAAATTCTACCTCATTAAAATTCAGAACTTCTGTTATTCCAAAACTCCATATGAAAAGACCAGTTATGAAGAGGAAAAAAACTTCCAAGATGGAATGCTTAGCTTCCAGAATAAAAACTCCTTACAAATCAATTAAGAAAAAGACAACCAAACACAAAAAATGGCCAAAAGACATGCACAGACATTTCACAGATGAGGAAACATGCCTATGAAATGTTTCAACATATGAAAATACGCTCAATTTTCTTTCAATAAATATCAATTTTCACCCACCAGACTGGCAACTTTTCAAAAATGACAAGAATAAGGGTTAGTGAAGACATGGACCAAATAAGACTGGAAAACAAATGCATTACCTGATCAATTTAAAGGTGCTCATATCTAATGATATAGGAATTTCCTCCCAAATATATGTCCTAGAGAATTCTTGTCTATGAGAAGTGAAAGTCTTGTTTGAATGTACAAGTTTATAAACAGCACTGATTTGCAATATAAAAAGCTTGACACGCAGTACTGATGACTATATTCTACAACACAGCAAGTATATATATGCAGTAAGATACTATGTGGGCCGGCGAGACAACCAAGTGGACAAAGTGCCCTGCTTAGGCAATCACAGGCTCTGGGGTTCCATCCCCGGCACCACATGCAGTGCTGGCCCTGTCCCCAGGTGCACTGAGCCAGCTACCAAGAACTGGCATGGTAGTGCATGCCTATAATCCTAGCGCTGGGAAGGCTGAAACAGAAGGATCACTATGAGTCCAGGCTGAATAGTGAGACCTTGTACTAAATACATTAAAAAAAAAAAGATACTATGCAGTAGAGAAAACAAATGGTAACTACATACATACATAGGTAGATCTTAGGAATATATTGTGATAAAATGAAATCTAAATATAAATTCAGAATAACTATTTATATAAAGTTTAAGAGCCTAAAAATAAATCCTCTTTTGCAACCCATAACTCACTGTTTGGTATGAGTTTTGATACAAAAAAGAAGGAATATTACTGCTAGGTGCAGTGGTTATAGATCTGTGATCCTGAGGCTGAGGCAAGAAGAATTAAATTTGGACTGTACAGTGAGACTGCCTCAAAAAAGAAAGTAAAAATAAAAAAATAATGATTACCTAATGCAAAAAAGTGATGTTAAAACAAGCCTCGGAAATACATTTTTTTAAGAGTACAAAAGATATGTAATAAAACTATAAAGAAGAA
>PVKN010013015.1:0-20262 GCA_004027915.1 Capromys pilorides
CACTCACCTGTGGACCCTGGTGGTTTTGTATGCTCTATGGGACAGTGGCTCCCCCACCTACAAAGACTGGCATTTCTTAAGAAAGTGAACTTGGTATTTGCTTTCCCTAAACAGGCAGCAAGCTACCAACAGAACAGAACAGAACAGAACAGAACAGAACAGAACAGAACAGAACAGAACAGAACAGAACAGAACAGAATAGAATAGAATAGAATAGAATAGAATAGAATAGAAAAATATCAGGACAAGCCATATCTTCCTAATCATATACTCAATGTCTCTGTTTTAGGGAAATTGTTAATATTCACACACCAATAATATAGCTTTGACAATTCTCAAAAGTTGATAGTTTTATTTTGTAGTAAGTGCATTTGAGTACTTCCCCTAAGTATTTATGGTATGATATTCTGATGCGCATTTGAGTACTACCTTAGCTGTACATGTATTTTCTTTCTCAGAGATGGAGACTTGCACTGTGCGCTTGGATACTATAATCCCATAACACTCATTTCTCTGAGAAATGAAAGAGATGGGAGACAATAAAATGGGAGCTGTCTTTGGTCACTGTGAGATTTAGCTATGATAAATTTTGCTACTGTAAACATGGATACATATATATTGCTGTAGTTTGAGGTTTTCAGTTCTTCACAAAAAATACTCAGTAGAGGAATAGCTGGCTTGAATGGGTTCTCCAATCCTAGCTTTCTAAGGAATTTCCACACTGATTTTCATAGTGGTTTTACCAATCGGCTCTCCCACCAACAGTGGAGAAGTGTTCGTTTTTACCCACAGACCCTCCAGCATTTGTTATTGGCTGGCTTCTTGATTTTAGCCATTCTTTCTGGGGAGCGATGGAATTTCAGTATTGCTTTCATTTGCATATTTAGAATGACCAATGATGTTGAACATTTTTTCATATATTTACTTGCCATTTGTATTTCTTCAACTGAAAAGTGTATATTCATCCCAGATGCCCTTTAGGTTCTTTGATTTGGGGGGTCTGCTTTTCCTTAATTCTTTATATGTTCTAGATAGATGACCTTTGTCAGAGGGACAGTCAGCTATAATTTTTCTCAGTTTGTGGGTTTTCTTCTTCCTCTGTTGAAGAGTTCCTTTGAAGTGCAGAAACTTTTCAACAAGATGAGATCCCAGTTGTTAATTAATTGAAGTATTTCCCAATCAGTTTTGTTTTGTTCGTGAACTTTCTACCTACCCCTAAGTCTTTAAGATTTCTACCTACATTTTCCTCCAAAAGACTTAGTGTTTCTGTTTTAATGTTTAATGTTTGATCCATTTTGACCATAGTTTATTGCATGACTATAGACATGAATCTTATTTTAGCCTTCGGTATGTGGAAAGCCAGTTTTTCCAGCACTATTTGTTAATGAGGCTATCTTTCTTATAGTGAGCATGTTTGGTCCCTTTATCAGAGATAAGGTGTCTGAGTGGGTTTACAGTTGCGTCTGCATCTTTTAATCTGTTCCATTGATCTTCAAGTCTATCTTTATCATGCTGATTTTATCACAGTAGCTGTATAGTATATTTTCAAGTCAAGAATTGTGATATCTGCTGCCTTTCCTATGTTTCCCAGGATTGCTTTTGAAATTCTGGGCCTCTTCTGGTTTCAAATGAATTTGAGCAAAGTTTCCTCTAGCTCTATGATGTATACTAATGGTATTTTTAACTGGGGTTGCATTGAATCTGCATCACAATTTTGTGAGTATGGCCATTTTCACAACGTTGGTTCTTCCTATCCAGGAGCATGGAATATCTTTGCATTTTCCCAAATCCTCTCCAATCTCTTTTCTCATAGTACTGTAATTCTTACTTTTATTTTTTACTTTCTTAATGTATTTGGTTGTTACGGGGTCTCAATACACAGCTTGGACTCATAGTGATCCTCCTGTTTTCAGCCTTTGCAGCACTGGGATTACAGGTATATGTCATTACACCTGGACTCTGACTGGCTCAACCTGCCCTGGGGGTGGGGCTAGCATGGCATGTGGTGATGGGGATTGAATCATAGTTCCTGAGCTTGCCTAAGCTTGCCCAAGCTTGCCCAAGCAGGCACTTTAGTCCAATGAGCTTTCTCACTGGCCCAGAGTACCATAATTTTCACTGTATAAATCTTTTACTTTCTTTGTGAGATTGATTCTTAAATAATTCATTTTTTTAGAATGTTATTGTGAAAGGTGAGGTTTCCCTAATTTCTCTCTTAGTGCATTCATTGTTTTTATACAAATATCTTACTGATTTTTGGGCATTAACTTCGTATCCTGCTACATTACCGAAATTGGTGATTAAACCTATAAGACTCTTGGCTGAATTTTTGGGATCCTTTATGTAGAGGATCATGTTATCTGAAAATATGATAACTTCACTTCTTCTTTTCTAATTATTATTCCTTTTATTTCTCTCTCTTATCTAGTTGCTCTAGCAAATGTTTCCAGAACTATATTGAATAGGAGTAAAGACAGTGGGCATCCTTGTCTTCTTCCTGATTTTAAAGTTAAGGCTTTCAGAGTTTACCCATGAAGTATGATATTGGCTGTTAGTTTTTCATAGATGGCTTTTATCAGGTAGAGATATAGACCACCTATTCTTTTTTTTTTTTTTTTTTTTTTTGTGGGACTGGGGTTTGAACTCATGACCTTGCACTTCCCAGGCAGGCACTTGTGCCACGGAGCTATCTCCCTGGCCTCTTAAACCAGCTATTCTGATTCTCTGTAGGTTTTTTTTTTTTTTTTTATCATGAATGAGTGTTGGGTTTTGTCAAAAGCTTTTCTGCATCCATTAAGATGATCATGTGTTTTTTGTTCTTGGCTGTATTGATGTGGTGTATTACACTTATGAATTTGCATATATTGAACTATCCCTGCATTCCCAGGATGAATCCCACTTGGTCATACTGTATAAGCCTCTTGATGATTTGCTGCATTCTTTCTGCTGGTATGTTATTGAGGATTTTTGTATCTATGTTCATGGGAGAGATTGATCTATATTTCTCTTATTGATCTATATTTCTCTTCTCTTTTAAAGTCTTTAGTTGGATCTTTCACTGGTTTTGAAATCACCATAATACTTACCTCCAGGAATGAGCTTAGGAGAATCGTTTTCCTTTCAATTTCATAGCTTTCTAAGTATTTAGAAAGTGTACACTTGAAGACTTTGAAGGCATCTTTAAGGACAATATGCATACCTTACATCAAAGGAAAAGACCTCTGTAGAGCATCAAGAGTTTATTTTGGAAGCTGACATGAGAAGCATGAGAAACAATTTTTATAGCTATAGTCACTATTTGCTGAATCTTTTCTATATGTCAGGAACTGTGCTAAGTACTTCACTTACATTTCTCCATTTGGTCTTCCCCAGCACCTCTGCTGTAGGAACCAGTATATTCCCCACTTCAGAAAAAATAAAGTTGAAGCACAGAGTGATTAACATCTTGCAAACTTTACAGGTAGTAAATGAATAGGATTTTACATTAGCTGAGTGCAATGGAAAATGCTCCAGGTAAGGAATCACACACGAGAATATCCAGAAGTGTCTTGGAAGAACTGACCACCACATGGACTCAGAGGAAAAGGAGCACCGGGTGGAAAGTTTTAGACATGAGCAAGCTGGGGATTCCAGATCTCTTTATCCCACTGCCTCAATTGTACTTTCAGAGCGTTGTTTTTGAAGTCTGATATCCCTAGTCAGCTTGACCAACAATCTGAGTGATGAACTGCATCTAATTATTGCCTCATTTCCAGAAATTGTTGCCCAGTGCTCTTACCAAAAGACATACTTTGATTAAAATTAGTGTTTGGAGAAATTCCTCTTCTGTGGCCCATTCTTTCAACAGTTTTAAAAGCATTGAAACAATTATATTGTTATTGTTTGCAGCTTTACAAGTTTGTTTGACAAGTGGGATAATGTTAAGGAGATCAACTAACCTATTTTACAAATAATCTTTTTCTTGGTTTTGAATTTTTTTGGTGCTCCACTGACTAGATGTTTTGTTTTGATTTGCTTGTTTTCCCTATAGGAGAACCCTTCTGGACAGAGATCAAATAGAAGACATTGCACTTCATGTTTATAACACCCCACCATCCCCACTATAAGTACTCTGGAACCCCACATCTGAGGCCATCCTGTAGAGAAATCACAGTGTCATGCAAGTCCAGAGCACAGAGTCACAGCATCAGAAATGATATATTTCTGTTTATGGACATGAAGTGGAGACATATCTCTTTTTCGTTTTTGTTTTTGTTTGTGGTGCTGGGGATTGAACTCAGGCCCTTGCACTTGCCAGGCAAGCACTTATTCTACTGAGCTATTTCCCTGGCCCTGGGGACATATCTCTTAAAACTTGCTTCCTAAGAGTCTAGAACAGGGTAAAACATTATAAGGTCATCATTTGGGTCTGGCCCTCTGAAATGTCTTTCTGTGCTAAAATTGGGAAAGATGGGGACAAGATAACAAGGATAAAAATACCACTGTCAGTGCTGCAGGCACGGCTGGATGACTTCAAGGCAATGCTGGAGGTTTGCTGGATACTTCAGAGGAAGAGGAGCAATCACTCAATTAACATAGAGCTCTTAGAATATTTTGACTTTGCAATGTCGGTTAACCTTTCTTCTTTACTTTTTTGAAGAGACCTCAAACCAAAAGACTCTACAATGTAGGAATTATAAAACACAGTTAACAAGTGCTGACTCTCGGTCCCATCTTTTGGAATCATGAATTCTCTTTATCCAGGTGACAGTATCCGACATCCATTGGAAAACAATCAGATATTCCTGAATACCAGAGGCTTTCAATTTGGGGGCAATTTTGCTGGAACACTGGCAATATTTGGGGACATGTTTAATTGCAGAAAGGCATAACTGGCATCTGTGAATTGGGTGAGGATCCTGCTCATGATCCTACAATGAACAGGAAAATGACCTACAGAATGTATTGTCTGGCCCAAAATGTTAATAGTGAAGCTGAAAAATCCTGCTCTACTTAATCTAATCTAATTAATGGCTGCCCATGTTTTGAATCATAAGTCTTTTGCAGATGGGGTCTGCAGTGGGAGAGGTATTCATATGTGGGGGATATGCCATTCACAATGTTTCCCATTTATAATGGAAAACCAATTATAAATACCACTCCCACCTTTGTCCCTCTTTTTCCATATTAATCCCTAGTAGTCAAAGAATAAATAGGCACTAATGGAAGTACTATGCTGGCATTTCCTTTGTATCAGCAAAATGCACATTAGGTGAAAATTAGTAATGATGTTAAAAATAATACTGGGTAGTTCCCACCAGCTTGTCAGCTTGGGAGTACGTACTAGCCACTTTCTGTCCCTGGGACAGAGTACTTGACACACAAGTTAGAGGAGGAAAGATTCATTTTGGTTTGAGGGTTTTTACACTATGGGTAGCTGGCTCCAAGGGTAAAGGAAGCTGCTCATGTGTCCTGTCAGCCAGGAAGCAGAGAGAGCAGGAAGAGAGCTGGAGAGAGAGGAAGGGACCACAGACAGGATATATCTCTCAAAAGCATGTCCCCAGGGACTTGCTTCTGGACCAACGTGGCTCCACCTCCTAACAGCCCACTCATCCCTAAATTATCAGCTCATAATTCACTAATGAGTGTAGCATCCTCATGCCCCAACACACCTCAAGGGCCCACCTCTGAACATTCCTGCATTGGAAACTAAATCCTCAATACATGCTTCTTCAGGGATAGAGGTATTCATGTGTGGGGGATATGCCATTCACAATGTTTCCCATTTATAATGGAAAACCAATTATAAATACCACTCCCACCTTTGTCCCTCTTTTTCCGTATTAATCCCTAGTAGTCAAAGAATAAATAGGCACTAATGGAAGTACTATGCTGGCATTTCCTTTGTATCAGCAAAATGCACATTAGGTGAAAATTAGCAATGATGTTAAAAATAATACTGGGTAGTTGCTATGGACTCACATTACAGGCAATGCTTGGGGTGTGTTCAGGCTTTATCTCAATTCTTACAGCAACTCATTCGATGCCCCATTTCCTTGTACTTTTTGGATTTTATTGACTCAGGTTCTTACACAAGGGAAATAATACAATATTTTTGATGAGGAAACTAAGGACCAAATAATCAGAGTTCCTCTGGAATTCACACAAATGCCTCTCTACTCACTTGTCTTCTCCACCACAGCATAGTGCTTCTTGTCTTTATAATCTATCCTGAGGAAGGCATCAGTGTTAACTATAAAATGAGACCCAGTTCCAAGAGTGTGAGCTTAAAGCTGCATAAAGCAGGAATGGGATATATAAAGTATGCACAAATTGCTTAGAAGCCCAAAATGTCTTTATGTGAAGATAATGCATTTGTTTCACCAACTAGAAGCTTCTGAGATATTCAGAAGAGTAAACAGTCTTGTAACCTTTGTTCATCTTTGTGTGGTGAGAAAGCCTTACCTGTAGAGGATTGTTAGGATGAAAGGATTCCTGTAGCAGGGAGGCATGGACCAACTGCACACTTTTCTGAAGTGTGAAGAAGGGGATGACCCCTGTCAAGTCAAATGCCTGCAAAAATTAATCAAACCCTTCAAAAGACAACAGTAAAGTGAGCTCTATGGTGCTACTACACAGAGTGCGACATCCACAGATAGACAGGTCTTCCCAGTTGAAAGACACAAGTGTGCTTAGTGGAGGTGGCAATGGAAGAGTAGATACCTAAGTTCAGACCCCACTACCTCCCTCTCTTTTCCATTGTGTTCCTGTCAGCTCAGAGCCACTGGAAAGCTGAGCTTGGGAGCACACCTGCAACGCTGAGAATGATGGAAATCTGAATGACAAAGGGAATCTCTATGGCCTTCTTACCTTCCACACACTGGGCATGTGGGCCAGAGCAGGAAAAAACAACTGAGGCAAATACTTGAAGGACAACTAAGGGATAAATGAGCAAATGGGGATATCAGTGTTGGACTGTGAGAACAGTCTGGTTCTGTCAGCCCGAGGTGTGATTCTACCTCTGCTTGGTCCTGTGGCCTTGAGACCCACCTGGCTCCACTACACTGTAAACTCAGGCTTGCTCTGGTAATTGTTAGCTTGTGTCTCTTTCAGCTTTGACAGTCACTCTTCTTTTTAAAAAAGATTTCTACCATATTAGTTTGCTAGCGCTGCCATAATGAATTCCACGGACTGCAGGTGGTAAGTAGCAATTCTTTATTGTTTCACAGTTCTGAAGTTGAAGATCAAAGTGCTTGTGAGTGTAGCTTCTTCTCAACCTCTCTTTGAGTTGTAGAGAGCTGTCTCCTCACAGTGCCTTCACATGAAAAGTGTCTCTTTCCTTGTGCTTCTGATCCTCACCCACACCTTTTCACTCTTTTTTCTTCTCTCATCAGCGCAGCTTCTTCTTTTCCTTCTGTACTGAGGTTTATATCTAGAACCAACTGAATGTTAACTAGGTGCTCTACAGCTTAGCTACATCTCCAACTCTATTTTCTTCATAAAAGGATACCAGCCAGATTGAATTAGAGCCTGACCTAAAGACCCCATTTATTTTAATAATTTTTAGAGTCTTATCTCCAAGTACAATCACATTCTGGAGTTCAGACTTCAACTAGTGATTATTGAGTGAGAGGGGCAAGTAGCAGACAGCACATTTCAGTCCATAATATACTATATCATCCAGAACTTTCTTAAATGCTCCCTAAATTTAGATGTCAATGAATATAGCATTCAGATGATAAAGAAAACAGCAAAGATATGGGAAATAAAATTTTTTCATGGGGCACAAAAACCAAGCATGATGAAAACCCAGAAAGAAACATATATCATTGGGCTTCCAGTCAGAAACAGATTTTATTTTGAGTTACTGATTGAGAAGATACAGCATCACCATTTATTATCTTTTTTTAAAAAGTTAATTACTCAGCTTTACAAGATTATCTACATCTATCTTTCCAATACTGGATCCAGGCCTGAACCATTTTTCTGATGAACCACAGAGACTGTGGAATTGACAGTGAAGGCTGGGACCACATCTTTGCTAAATTCCTTAATATATAAATACTGTTTCACTGATATTTAAAATTAATAAATACTCAAGAACATTCTAGAATACGTAGTATGGTGGGGCACAAATTATGTGCTGTCTCCCTTGGTCATATGTTGATCTATTAACCCACAGTAGCTTAGATGTTGTCTACACAGATTCTTTGGGGGGAAGAAAAGCCTGGCACAAAACTTTATCTCTTTGGTATAATCCTGATTTTTAAAAATATCTAATGATCTTGTTATTAATTATCAATGTAGAAAATTAAATGAAGTGTGCATAATTAGAATTCCCTATAGGGTTAACATCCTTACATGTTTTCACCCTGCTTATATGTACATAGATATGTGGTGTAGTATATATAAAATATGATAATTCATGTGCACATGTAATCCCAGCTCTTGGAAGTCTGTAAGTAGGTGGATCACTATGAGTCTGATCTAGTAGTGATACAATACCCTTTTGGTTAGTGATAGGTTGTAGATATGACATGAAATTTTGTGACCCAGTGATGTCATAGTTTATATGAGTGCACTATTTGGTGTTTCCACAATGACTAAATCATCCAGGAGACACATTTCTCAGAATTTGTCTATATCTTTAAATATCACAGACAAAATAGAATAACTTTCTCAGAATATAGTCTATTTTCCATAATAAATATTATTTGAAAACACAATTTTAATGACTGTTTAGTATTCTATTTTATGAATGCATTTATAGGTACTTAACCAATCCTTTATTTTTAGAGTAGGGAAGGGTCTACAGGGTGTTCAGGGTCTCACTAGTAGATCAGACTCATAGTGATCCACCTATTTACAGCCTTCCAGGAGCTGGGATTACAGGTGCACGAAGTTTTCTTCTTTTGATGATAAATATACATGCACATAAACCTTTATGAATATCTGTTGGCACTTTCACAGAGTTGTATTTTCATATGACAATATGCATTGAAAGAAAGGTTTTCTGATTGAAGGTAAGTGCATGGTTCTTGTAGAGAGAAAGCATTTTCTACCATGACACAACCATACATATAGTTTTCTTTCTTTCTTTCTTTCTTTCTTTCTTTCTTTCTTTCTTTCTTTCTTTCTTTTCTTGCTTGCTTTCTTGCTTTTTTTCTTTCCCTGCCCACCTCACATGTAGCTACTTTCAGTGACCTTCTAAAACCTTTAGCAGAAATCTAACATTTTCTGAAGGCTGGTCAAATAGCTCAGCAGATTAAAGTACCTGCAAGTAGATGCAGGGGCAAGGGTTCAATCCCCAGGCCAGGCATGCTGGCCCCACTCCTAGGGTGCACTGAGATAGCAACTGAGACAGGGCATGGTGGTGTGCGCCTGTAATCCCACCTCTTGGGAGACTGTAAACAGGCAGATCACCGCAAGTTTGACCTAGTAGTGAGACCCTGAACACCCCCGTAAACCCATCCCTAAAATACAAAAAAGAAAGAAAGAAAAGGAACCTAATATTTTTCTCTATTAACTGACCAGTAGTCAGATGCTTTGAGTTTGAGGCAGTACTTTTTAATGGAGTCCTTGTTGAGTGGCTCTCACTCTCCTTTCTGCTCGAGCAAGCCATTGTCAAAGTGTTTCCAACTCTTGCTGTCCGAGCCAGAACAGAAAGTTCCAAGCATAAGAAAAGCCATATGAATCAAGAATCCTTTGGACACAAGCAACAAAAACCCAGGATGAGGTAGCTTCAGCAAAAAGGCATAGCTCACTGGCTCCTATTTCCAGAAAGATGACCTCAGTGGGCACAGACATAGGAGTCCAGGATTACCAACACTCACTTAACCCCTTGCTTTGACTTTTCTGTGTGTCTACTTCATTCTCTGATCTTTAACTGCTTATTTTTCCTTGGGGCAGAATGGTGGCTGCTGGTAGCACATGCCTGACCCCTGCCCAAATCTGCCCACAGAAAGAAAAGAGGCTTCTCTTCATTCCACGTTTAGAAGTATATGGTAAGGTTTCTGTCCACCAGCAATGCAATTTCTGTGTTGTGGGGCATGGGGTTTTGTGGAATGGAGATTCTCTTAATGCCACAATAGTAGAGATCAGAAAGACAACAATCTCCCAGGAGAGAAAAAGTACAGGTTCCAGGAGAGAAGAAGGGGCCACCCAGTCAACAGAAGAGGTCCCTGAAGAAGGCTGCAGTGACTGTGTCCTACCTCGCCACCTGTAGCCATGGGGAGCTAGGGTGCTGAGGCCTTTCCATGCAACCTTTACAAGGCCAACAGCTCACAGAGACTTCATGTGTCCATTGTAAAGGATAGAAAGAATATCTATTTATTGTAGAAAAAGAAATGTTCTCACCTTAACATTTTGTGTGACCCACAAAAATTAGTCTCGTGCTGTACATAGTAATAATGATGTTCAGTGTGCCTGTGCCATGTGTCAGGAGTGCTTTCTGTGAATATTGCCACTATTCATCACAGTGACTAGTATAACTATCTTAGAAATAGGGAACTGAACCCTGAAAAAAGTTAGAACATTTCCAAATGAGCTTGGAAGTTGCAAAGTCAGGGTTGGAACCCATGTGTTCTACTAGAGTCCACAAGCTGACCTTGTCTAATATATGGATTGAAACACTACAGAAAATGGAGAGTATCATTTCCTTAATCTGTTCAGTGGAAATAGAGCACTTGCATTTAGACCTATGAGACCTTCAAAAGAGAAAGAAAGAGGAAAGAGAGAGAGAGAGAGAGAGAGAGAGAGAGACAGAGAGAGACAGAGAGACAGGGAGACTTTAGGCTTACAAAAAAAGTGAGCAGAAAGTCTAAATTCTATGTATCCCCTCATTGCCCAGCCATTCCTTTATTGATATCTCTCATTCATGTGTTATATTTATTACAATTAATCAGCCAGTACAAATATATTAGTCAAATCCCATAGTATATATTAAGATTTATTCTTTTATATAGCCTATAGATATTTACAAATGCATGATGTTATTTATTCTTTGCTGTAACATACAAATGTGTTACAGGATATTCCATTGATGCTACACCCTCAATGACATAACTTTCTTCCACTAGACACTCACATTTTAAATGTTCTACTCCCTTTCAATAACACCAAACTGAGAACCAAAGCCTTTAATGCATAGGCCTTTGAGGACTAGTTCACACCTAAACTATAGCAGCAATCTTCTGTATGCACATAGTTTTCAACTCACTTGGGTGAGTATCAAGGAATGTAATTGCTAGATGGTATGGTAAGATTATGTTCCATTTTGTAAGAACTTGCCAAAGTGTCTTTTGGAAAATATCTTGGCCATGCTATTTTATATTAATTCCTAGCAATTAATGCTAGGAATATCTCACCACTTTTTATTCCCAACAGCAATTCCTGTTATGCTGTCGGTATTTTGTGTTTTAATCATTCATTAAGTGTGAGGTTCTGACTCACTGCTGTTTTTATTTGTTATTTCTCAACGGCATATGATGCTCAGTATACTTATATACTTAATTTGTTACAGTATATCTTCTTTGGTGAGATATGTCCATTCAGATTGCTTGTCTATGCCTTCACTGGGTTTTGTGTGATGGTAAAAAAATATTTAGTCTCCATTCTGTATAACTCCTAAAATGCTTGAAATCTTCAAAGTGGTGTCTGTTAATTGCCAAAGGGATGACGTGTGGTTGGCAGGTCTTGATAACTTCAAGATGGGTGGCAGGTTACCAGAAAGATCAAAAGAGGTTTAAAGGATTGGCTTCCAGGGCAAGAATAGTGGCTGGAGGTTGAGCTAATGAACAGTGGGCCATGGTTTAATTAGTCACACCTATGTAATGAAGTTTCATAAACATTCAAAAAAAGAGGATCTCCTGCTCAGTTGATCATGTGCAAGCTCTAGAAGGTTACCTGTCCAGAGAGGACATGGAAGCCCACACTTCTTCCCACATGCCTAACTTTATGCAACTTTTCTATCTTGCTGTTTTCTGTCTTTGTAATGTTCTTAAAATAAATCAATAGATATAAGCATTTCCCTGAGTTCTGTGAGCTGCTCAAGCAAATTAATTAAAGCCAAAAGGGCTATAGAAGGCCAGACATGGTGGTGCATGCCTGTAATCCCATGTAATCCCAACTACATGCCTGTATTTGGGAGGCTAAGGCAGAAGGATTGGTGTGAGTTAGAGACCAGCCTGGGCTATAAAAGTGAACCCAAGGCCAGCTTGAACTGCATAGTAAGACCTTGTCTCAAAAAGATTAAAAAAAAAAAAAGGGGGGGTGCTTTAGAAACACTGATTTACTAGGGCTGTGGTCAGCATAGGAGGCAAAGCAGGGGCAGACTCAGTCATAGGGACTGAGCCCTACATTGGTGAGGTCTGGCCCTTTCTCCATGTAGATAGCATAAGGACCCAGTTGTACTAGAGGATATGAAGGTACTCTGTAGAACTGACTGCTTCAAGTGTTGGCAAAGAAAACAGCACAGCTTTGGTTATAGAAGTCTGTCGTGTTGAGGGACAGTGTAAGAGAGACTATGCTTGCGTTCATCCTATGTTCTCAGGTGTTCTTTACTATTGATGGTTTACATAGTTCTTTATTAGTGATTTGCAAGGATTTTCTCCCGGTCTGTGTTTTGTCTTTTCATTCTCATAATTATGTGTTTTCAGAAGACACCCTTAATTTTCACAGAATCCAATCTATCAGCCAGGTATGCTGGCATATACCTGGAATCCCAGCACTCTGGGAACCTAAGTATAAGTTCGAGCTCAGGCTGAGTAATTTAGTGCTTCAGTGAGATTTTTGTCTCAAAGTAAAAATTAGGAAAGAGATAGATATGTAGCTCAGTACAAAGTCCCTGAGTTCAACTTCCAGTACCTTAAAATAGTCTAATTTATCAATTATTTCTCTCATGGCTTATGTTTTTGGTGTCATATCTAATAGGCCATTACCAGGGCTGAGGGTGTAGAGTACCCATACACAACACTTACTGAAAACAATAGTCATCAGCAGTCCAATGCCACCTAGATTTTTCCACGTTGTCTTGTAAGAGTTTTATAGTTTTATATTTTATGTTAAGGTCTATGGTTTATTTTGACTTATTCTTTGTGTGAGGTGGTATGTACAAGGCCTAATTTTTTTTTTTTTTTTTTTGCATGTAGATGTGGTTATTCCAGCATCATTTGTTGAAGACACTATCCTCTTTCCAATGAATTGCCTTTGCTCCTTTATCAAAGATCTTATTCCATCTATGAGGGTCTATGAGGCCTGGGATTTGGCTCAGTGGTAGAATGCTTGCCTAGCGAGCTGGAAGCCCTGGGTTCAGTCCTCAGCACCAAAAAAGGAATAAAACCTCCTGTAAAAAACAGTTCAACCAAAAAAATCAGTAAAATGAAAAAAGACCAAAAACAAACAAGGTAGCATTTATAAGGGTCTATTTCTGGTCTCCCTATTCTATCCATATATATGTATATGTATATATATATATATATATATATATATATATATATATATATATTTTTTTTTTTTTTTTCTTTTTTCAAATGTCATTTATCTATTTGGGACAAGGTCTTGCTCTGTTGTTCAGTTTGGATGTAAACTCACTTTGTAGTCCATGCTGGCCTCAAACTCACAACAATCCACCTGTATCCGCCTCCTGAGTGCTGGGATTACAAGTGTGTACCACTATGGCCAGTTCCTATATCTTTTCATATTTAACAGGACATGCACATCTACCACAAAATGCTCATTTTGAAGATAAAGACACTGAAGCTGAGAGTCAACAAGCACTCTCTCCTCAGGCTGACAACTGGCAGGAGTCAGAATCCAAAGCCGCATCTACTTGAGTCAGTTTGTGTTCTTTTGTGCTTCATGCTGCCAGCGGTGCTAGACTGGGACCTAAACAGGCAATGTTAACCTGAGGTGGTCTTCTCCAGGGATTGACACTAGCATCTCCTTCCCTCAGTGATCATTGGAATCTTGGCTCAATTGCTCCTTGATTATAATCAAGGTAGCATATCACTTGTGGTTCCATTGGGCCTATCACATGATGCCTGATCTCAAGTTAGCTTTTGCTAAACCCATTTTACTTTGTATGTGTGGGTGACCTTGAGCATAATTTTTTGCCCAGTTTGAACTGATCTCATTTTCCTGAGATCCTGAACTGATTTCTCTTTCTCATTGACCTTGTCACTGAGGGATTCTCATTGTCTTTTTGAAAGCCAAATCTATGGAGAGAGGTTGTTGAACAGAGCACAGGGCTGAGAATCTCTCGGGTAAAATTAAACCTCTGTTGGTTCTTTGCGTTGCCCAGGTAGACATCAGTCTATAGGGTTCTATTTTAATGTCAAAATTCAGTTATAAAAATCCTGTAATCATATTTTCAACACTAAGATGTGGTATTGTGATCAGAATTGTTAAATAACAGATCACAACTATTTAGTTTGAAGATTTTTAAAAAATATACTTGGTACAGGATCTCGCCGTACAGCTTGCTTGCCAGCCCTTAGTCTGAAGATCTTAATTGATTTTATTTGCAGTCCTAGAATAGCGCAATATTTCATTCCTAAAAATAGAATGTGTTCCAATTAACCAAGGAGAGGAACTTGGATTTATAGACAGAAAGGGTCAAAAGAAGTAGAAATAAGAAATAAAAAGTGGATTGGCTATGTCAAAACTAATTTTCTTGAATGTCAGTCATATGGAGATAGAACCACAGAAAAATAATTGAGTAGTTAATAGTAGGCTGCTTAAGGTTATCTTTGCTATAGATTAAGGTGGAGAGAATTTCATTATCATATCATTTGATATTGGCCTGTTTGGGAATGTTGGCTGTCTCTTTTAAGTTTTGTTTTGGAAATCAAATAAACTCTTGATGTCCAGCTTAGACATGGAATTCTAGTGGGAGTGATTTCATTTCAACTTTTAGCCTGGTCTGTTGGGACCTATTATAGACACTTAGTTCAACACAATAGCCTTCTATAATTTTTATTTAATAGGACATAAAGTTTGTAAGCTCCAAACAGAAGTGAAATAATTTGTAGATCACGCAGTAAATGAAGTCATACAGCTCCAATTCTCATCTGGTGCCAAAGGCAGAACACATAGACCTTAGATGACCAAGCTTTCCTGTGTGAGAAGTGGACATCTTTTACAGAAGTGTTACTCAGTAAGAGGGATGTGCTATACTTCAGAGAGCTCCATATGTGATGTTGGGGTATTATTTCACTACTGTGTAATTGACACTGAATATCATTTGTTTTGAAACAAAACCTGCACTCAAACATTGTTCACAGTGTTTTACAAATATTAAACCATCTTTATGGTTTCATTGCAATTATTTCTGAGCCCCCAGAAATAAGCAGTGGGTGTTGGTAGTCCCAGCTACCCCTAGGATGAGCCAGGAGAAATTACTTGCATCCAGGAGTTTGGAGCTAGTACGTGCAACTTAAGAGAGAATTTTTCTCGAAAACCAAAACCAAAACAGAACACTTTTTTTCTCCTGGAATCATGTAGTAACGCAATTTCAAGGGCACATAGTAAGATTGGTAGCTATGGTGAGTCCCCTTACTGACCGAAGGGCATCAGGGCTGTGGATACCATCGTCCGTTTTCTGTTCTCCCACGTGAAGGTTGGCAGTGTTAATCTCTTACCTGCTTCCCTATCTGTTGTCAGTAATTATAGGATTTTTATAGGCTGTGGTTCTTGCTGGGTTTTTGGAGCAAGGCGAGAGAAAGAGGGAACACTATGAGGTCCAGCCAAGAGTGCCACCAGCCAAGAGTGCCTGCACCTCAGCGAGGGGGCACAGGAGGATCGGGGCTTTGCGGCCCTTCTTGACAAGCACAAGGGTCAGATATTAGCAAGGGGAAGGAAACAGTAACAAAACATTCCAATAACAAGCGAAGACCTGCAATAACTTAAAAACAAAACAAAACAAACGAACAAAAAAACTCCGAAGCGCACCCTGAGTCCTTTATTTTGGAGACAGAAAACTGGTCTCGGAGCTCCGCAATCCGTTTCATGAGGTTCACCAGGTTGGAGTCCAGCAGCCTGGCGGGCACCCTAGCCCTGGCCTACGCCCGAAGGAGTTGTAGGGACCAGAAGATGCTGTCTTCCCTGGGCTCCGATTGGCGGAGGAACGGCCCCACGCAGCGCAGGCGCTGGGCGGTGCCACGGTCGGCGGGGAACCCCAGGTTGGGGCGCGAAGAGCCCCGCCCCGCCCACCCGGGCGCGCCCGTCCCCGCAGCCGCGCCGCGCTGCCATTGGCGGCCGCCCGTGACGCGCCGGAGCGGCGGGGCTCGCGGGCCCCGGGGCCGTGCGAGGGGCGGGGTCGGGCCGCGGCTGATGAAACCCGCGCGGATCCCGCCAGCACTCGGCTCCCATTCACTGCGTGCGGGCAGGTGTGCGCAGAGGACCCCCAGCAGCCAGGCGGGCGGCACGCGGCGGCCGGACCCTCCTGCAGCCCAGCGCACCCCCTCGCTCCGCGCCCCGGCCCGAGCGTCCCGCGGCCCCCGCCGAGCAGCCGGCATCCCACTGCCCCCTCGGTGAGTGACCGGACCCCGCAGGCTCGTCGCGCCCGGGTCACCTTGGCGGGGCTCTTCCAGTCGCCTGGGCCGCGGGAGGGCGGCGCGGCCCGCCGAGGGTCGGGCGCCCAGTCACTAGCATCGCCCCCGGAGGGCGATGACAGGGCGGGCTCAGGACGTGCGCGCGGACCGGTGCCCATGCGGCTGTCGCCTCCACGGAGTCCATTTTGCCTCCCTGAAGGCGCGGCGTGGTGCATGATGCAACACCGGCCGAGTCCGCGTGGGCGCCCTGGCGCCCGAGGATGCCAGCTCCGCGCCCCTGTCCGGGGGTCCGGGGTCCGGATGGGCAGCGCTCGGCGGCGGGCGGCGAGCGGCGGACACAGGGGCGGCCTGGGAGGCGGCGGAGCCCGCCGGCTGCGAAGGAGACCTTGCCTTACATGGCGCGGTGCGGAGCACCCCGCCCCGCCACGAGGTCGGAGGACGTGTCACCCGTCGCCTTGGGGTCCCCGCTCCGCTCCTGGCAGCGTGGTCCCGCGCAGGTGGGCAGTCTGGGGACAGCGCCGCGCACCCCTTGCCTGCGGCGCGGTGCCTACTTCTACTCGCCCCTTCTCTCTTCCGCGGGAACCCCCCGCCCCCAGCCCCGCGCGCCCCATGGCCCCCTTGCTCCTCTAGGTCCCTAGGGGTACTGGGGGAATGTCCTCTTGCGGTAGGCTGCCTGGGGACCCCATTTGTCCTGGAAAGTCTGTGTTCTGAAGCCCTCCAACTGGTTTGGAATGGGAGGAAGTTCTTCCGGCTTCGTAAAGACAACCTAGTCTCATGTATTCCCTCCGTATAGTGGAAAACTTCCCGGGCACAGGCGGGTCACTCGAGCGAGCTCAGTGTACACAGACTGGCATCCGCCCCGTAGTAGTACTGCTGCTGCTGCTGCGTCCGGTGTCAGCACCTCCTGCGCGGAGCAGTGGGAACCACACGGGGGTTGTGTTTTTTTTTTTTTTTTTTTTTTTGTTAGGTTAGCCAGACATGTGTCTTGGGGAAAACAAACTACACTTCCCAGGACCCACAGTCCCGCTCTCACATGCTGGATTTTCTTCCAGACGCGAGAGGACAGGGTTGGGATTTCAATCCCAGCTGTATTTTCCTAAAAATGTGCTCTTTAAAGTAAAATTTTACTAGGATTGTATACATTATGTTCTGGCTGAATTCTGTGTAATGCGAGTTGGAATTTATCTTATCATTTCTTTCCTTTTGTGTGTAGTTCACATAAATAGGAAACCATGATACATTTATTCCCTTAATAATTTTAGTTGGTCTTGGTGGAAATTATTATTTTTATATGAACACACCCTTATGAAAACAAAAGATCTTATTTAAGTCACATAGTCAGAATAGAAACTTAGGGAAAAGGTCAATAGAGAACTGAAACAGTTTTTAAAGGTTTAGCATATTGAAATTATGCTTAATCACTAAACAGGTGAAATTCAGTGGGTGTTAGAGTTTTCAGTAAATAGACAAGACAGGATTCAGTAAGTAGATTATCAGAAATGTACATACTTCGCTGGATTTGAATTTTAGAGCCAATGGCTGCTTACATATATGATTACTGGCCTTGAGTGAAATAAAACATGATTCAGGGAACTTGAATTCCAAGAAACATCTGCTCTAGAAGATTACATTCTTTGATGGAATTAAATACGCATTCATTGATGATCAAGTCTAGTATTCTTTTGCTAAGTACGGTAAAAATAGGTAACTCTTGAAGGGCCCAGAATTATGTGCAATGAGGAGACGCTGACCATGTGTTTGGAGGCATTGTTTATTGATCCTGTGGAGGAATCTGAAGCATGAAAAATTCTTGTGATGGAAAGAAATGTTTCCTGTAATCATTTGAATGCCTGGGCCTCTGTGTCATCTCGCCCAGAGGCATCTCCTGGGAAATCCAACGGTTTCACCTGACCCTTAGACCTCCAGTATCCATCCTACCAGGATCCAAGGATGAGACCCTGGTATTTCCTGTATCACTGGCCCCTGCAGGCCTTGGCGAATTATTGTTATTTTGTGTGGTTGCTGGGGTTGCGGTCCGGGCCTCTTGGCTGCTAAGTATGTGCTCTCCCACTGAGCTACACTCCCCAACCCAGGGTCAATTTTAAAAGTTTACAAGAATGGCCCATGAGGGATGAGATAGGTCGGATAAGAGTTCACATGCAGAGAAATCACCTTACTTAAGAAAATGGAAAAGCTGGCGGAGAATAAAGGTCTGAACTACATGAACCCTCTTGAGCCTTTTCCAGGTATGAGGCTATTATAGCCCCCTGTGGAACTGGGACTCTCTGAGCTTGGGGTTCTTTTTTTTTTTTTTTTTTTTTGCCTTTTTGAGACAGGGTCTCGTTATGCAGTTCGGGCTGGCCTTGAGCTCACTTTTGTAGCCCAGGCTGGTATCAAACTCACACTGATCCTCCTGTCTCAGCCTCAAAAGTGCTGGGATTACAGGTGTGCGCCACCACGCCTGGCCCTGAGCTTGGGAATTCTGCTGCTCTGTGGTTCTCTGGGACATTGAACCAGAGAATTCAGATCTCAGGTCAAGGTTGCAAGTCTCCTCCAATCAGAGAATTAGAATACAAGCACCTTTTGGCCCAGGTTTTTAGTTTTTTAGCCTTGTGATAAACTTCAGTGATGTCTCTTTCTGCCCCCCCTCTCCCCCCCCACCCGAAACAGTTTTGAAAATAACTACCAGTGCAGTTCAGAGCGAGTCATGATTTGTTGAGGGAGGTTTCGTGCATGTGCCTCCTGCTACGTATCAGAGGATGGTCACAAATAGGGGAAGCAGCTGGGGGGGGGGTGCTAATTATGCCCATTTGTCTCCCAGTTCATTGGTTCACGGAAGCGTTGGTGGACTTGGGGTGCATGTTTTCTGATTCGGTGATCAGGATTTGGTCCTCACCAGCACATGGGCTGCAGGAACGACGTTGGAAATGCTAGTCATTGCAGGATTTATCCCTTCTGCTACACACAGCAGCTTGTGCTGTGCTTTTTCTCTGGTTATTGTCATGAATGACAGGGACGGGCAGATGATACAACTGGTGATGGTCAACCAGAGAGTGAGCTGTGGCTGAGGGCAGAGAGCTTCTCTTCTCCAGCCTCAGTGCAGGCTGAGATGCCACTGCTCCAGGAACTCATGGATGGTGGCGCTGGGACTGGGAACGGTGCTACTTCTGACTTCTGGGCTCCTTCTTGGCTATGCTTCTCTGCGTGGAAAGTGATTTAGATTTTCAGAACTCTTGCGAACTAGGGGAACCTGACCTTCTCAGCCTCAGCAGCGGAGCTAGGGAACTTGAAGTTCCCACTCCTAGAGTGGGAGGACTGCCATGCTCAGTGAGTGCGATTGCTTTTTGTTTGTTTCTTGAAATCACTTCTGTTTTCAGCCTGTAACTCAGTTTTAACCAGAAATCAAGTGCTGCAAAACCTTTAAAGCTATGACTTGGCTGGATTATGCAGGAGCAGGAGAAAGGAGTCTTCTCTTAGCACTACCCTTTTGCCTTCTTTTTCCTGTTTTCTGGTAGCTTCTCATCTTTGTCTTCCCATTTCTTGGAGCACAAACAGTATGAGCTGTTGCATTTCTTCATCTTCGCATTTTATGACTGCGGTACTTTGCTCTGGGTGTTTGGTCAGAGAAGATTGTTTTTGAAAATTTTATTTATTTAAATTCCAAAAAATGTTTAAAATATCCATTTAAAATCAAATTTTGACAACAATATCATAGCTTAATTTAGAAATATTA
>PVKN010013016.1:0-20259 GCA_004027915.1 Capromys pilorides
AAGACAGATTTCTTGGCTACTGAATTAAAATGACTGTAATAGCTAAATTCTCAGCAGCAACGTGGGAAATCAGAAGATAGAAGGAAATTATAGAAAAAAAAAAAAGGAAATTATCTTCAGACTATCAAGCAAGAAAAACCATTTTAATCTCACATTTAATTTTTTTTTTTTGGTACCAGGTATTGAACTCAGGACCTTTGTCAGGCAGGTGCATATGAGAGAGAGGGGAGAAGAGAGAGGAGAGAGGGGACAAGGGAGAGGAAGAACAATAAAGAAACTATCACTTGAAAATATGACAAGATAAAAAAATTTTTGGCAGAGAATGATGTTACATGCTCATAATTCCAGGTTCTCAGATAGCCGAGGCAGGAAGATCCAGGTTCAAGGCCAACATGGATAATTCAGACTCTGATTCTTTTTCTTTTTCTCAAGGTTTAAATAGACTTTATTGTTACAGGGTGGACCCCACTGAGCAGGGCTGATGTGTGTGGTTCCAGATGTCATGGTGAAGATACTGAGAGGTCATGATTGCAGAAGAGGTGACCAAAAACATGACCCAGGGGCAGCTGGCCTGGAATGCGGGAGACATGATCTGGATGGCTGGCAGGGTGGTCAGGCTACAGGGGAAAGGACAGCCCCTTTTACTCCCACTTCCTGTACCTCTCCAGGTATGACAGGACCCAGCCTGATGGCAGAAAGAAACACAGGAAGCAACAAGTAAGCCCAATGGCAACATCCATGATCTGGAGCTGCTCCTGTGGCAGCTTGGAATGCACGTGGGCATGTGGCATGGGGAGCTTCCGGGCCGGGCCTGTCAGAACACTCAGCAGCAGCGACGTCAAGAACAACATGACAGAATGGACTAGACCACCAACCACAGCCAGCCATAGCACAAGGTCAAGGCAAGATGGCTGTACCTGCCAGAAGTTCTGACTCTGATTCTAAATATACACATATATACATATGTAAATATGTACATAATTACAGGTAGGGATGTAGCTTGGCATTTGCTGGGTTCAAGCCTCTGTAGCATACATACACATCACACACACACACACACACACACACACACACACACACACACCCCTTAGAACAAATATACCAGATATTAAGATTTAAGGATGGAGCTAAAAATGGGATAAAAGCTACTCTACGGGCTGTTTACCCTAAAGAGGTAGACTACCTGCCTGCTTTGGGAAATGCCACAAGACTCAAACACTAACACTATACTGAGGAGGAAATGAGCAAGGCTTAACAGGCCTATCTGAAGTAGGAGAAGAGGGCAGGACACTTAAAAAGTCCCTAAAGCTCAGCCCATCCCACTCCATTCCTACTCATGGCCTCCATTTGGTTGTTCCTGAGTTGTATTTAAAGTAGACTGGTACAGGGTGGGGATAACTCAGTGGCACAAGGATCTGCCTAGTAAGTGCAAGGCTCTGAGTTTTGGTTCCTGGTTTAAAAAAAAAACAAAACAAAACCTTCACAAAACAAACTGGTTAACAGGAGGTAAAGTGCTATCCTGGGTTCTATGAACCATTCTAGCAAGTTATCCAACTTATAGGCTGGAAGGGAGTCAAGGAAACCCCTGCATTTGGAGTTATATCTGAGATATATATATATATATATATATATATATATATATATATATATATATATTCTTTCTTTCCTTTTTTTGCAGAACCAGGGATTGAACTCAGGCCCTTGCGCTTGCCAGGCAAGCACTTATTCTACTGAGCTATCTCCCCAGCCCCTGAATTTGGAGTTAGAAAGAAAGAAATGTAGGCAGCTATGCATCCGGTTTGTGCCTTGAACTGTAAATGAGGCAAGCCCCATGAGACTGAACTCCAGGCAGTGGCAGAGCTGAGCTAACTGTAGGACAGGTGTCACTTGGAAGGTACAGGAACACACTGATTTGCTAGAGGTCCCAGACTTTTGGAAAGAGAGATAATGTTGAGGAATGTTGACTTCACAGCAGCCACATAGGCACTCACAGGTGAACTAGGTTTGAAGCCACAGTTATACTAGGGTTAGGTCCCAAAGGTAAAGCCAGTGGGGTTTAGAGATGGATCCACATTGGGGTTTGTTCACTGGATACTTAAACACAAGCTAGTAAGAAAAAAAGGAAAACAAAATCCCTTGGTTACTGTTATATTCGAAAGCTGACATGAAATGAAAAAGAGTGCTAGGTTGGAGCTGGAGGCTACAGTAAGCTCAAATTTCAGCTGGCCTGAACTTGATCACAAGCCTCACAGCCATCCCAAATGGAAAAATTATGTGGCAACAGCAAAGAGCACTCAAGACTTCTGATCATAAAAGCTACTCACTGGGAAGGACATAACTAAGAAACCCTGAAGCCGGAATACAGTGTGAGGCTCACCTCCTGGCTTCCTGAAGAATCTTTATGACGCCGACTCACTTATTTTTGTTTTTGTTTTTTTTTTTTAAATTTTATTTATTTATTTGTTTGCTTATTGTGTTTGTTTGTTTTTTTATTTATTCATTTTGTGGCTGGCTCAGCCTGCCCTGGTGGTGGCGCTGGCGCAGCATGTGGTGCCGGGGATCGAACTGCAGTCCCCGCAGTTGCCTGAGCCCTCCTAAGCAGGCGCTTTAGACCACTGAACCATCTCGCCGGCCCCTTATTTTTGTTTTGATACACGGTCTCACTGTGTAGTTCAGGTTGGCTTGAACACATAGTGATCCTCCTGCTTCAGCATCCCAGAGTGTTAAGACTCCAGGCTAGGATGCCTGGCTGACAGTGACTAATTCAGCAGCAATGCCTTTATAAATACTGCAGAGAAAATGCTTGGGCTGGTACAGCAGCCACAGGCTCACCGTGGAATAGCTGCAGGGGGCTCCTGCAATTCAGACACATACAGACCATCCTTAGGAGCCAGCCAGCTCGTAGACTGGGCAAGATCTGTGGTAAAGCCTGTTCATCCCGAGGAGGACTGGCTGCTTCTTCCTGACATGCCAAGTGGACGCCCTGGATGAACTCACTGGTCCCCGGTGTCTGACAGCCCTGTGGCCCTGGCTTTAGCACCCTCTGAATATTCTTATCCCCGGGTCGGATCCTGTGGCTACGGAATTCCTTTTATGTGAGCACCTCCCAGGATGCGGCTGCTGCCAAACTGGACAATCTGAAAAGCTTTTGATTTTGCTATGTCAGCTTCCTCTCATCTCACAGATGTTCTTAAAAACATTAGATTGGTTAATAAGAGATTATGAAGATGTAGAGAGGCAAGCCAAGAGACTTGTTTCAGTAAGGTAGGAAGTTTTAAATGGTTTTAACAAAATGGGGCAGATAACATGGTCACTGAGGAACTGAAATAAGAGTTTTGTAGGGTGGGGTAGTGGCTGGGAACTGAACTCAGACTTTCTTTAATGTATTTAGCACAGGGTCTACAAGGTCTTACTACACAGATCAGACTCACAGTGATCCTCCTGTTTTCAGCCTCCCAAGCACTGGGATAATAGGTGTGTGCCATCATGCCCAGTCCTAATTGGGTCTCAGTGTGTCATGGGGTTGGGGCTGGCATGGCATGTGGTACCGGGTATTGAACCCCTGCTCTCAGCATTAGTCTGCTCCAATCTTTAGATGGAACTATATCCCCAGCTTTTTTTTTTCCTAAGTTTTGGAGACAAGTTCTTATCCAGTCATAAGGGTCCCAGACTGGTCTCAAACTTACGATTCTCCTGCCTCAGCCTCCCACAGAGCTGGGATGACAAATGTGCACCACTGCACCAAACTGCAATGCAGGCCTGAGCACTATCCAAGGCTGGGTGAACCAGAGAACCTGAAACAGCTTCCTAACATTAAAGGGCTCAAATGAACCCAGGCACATGGTGGGGGCACAGCTGTAATCTCAACACACTGGGAGGCTGAGGGAAGAGGATACCAAGTTTTGAGTTCTACTTGGACAACTTAGCAGGACTATACCTCAACATAAAAAAATATATAAAGGACTACGGATATAGTTCAGTGTGAAAACTCTGCGTTTAATCCCCAGTACTGCAAAACAAGCAAGAGAAAAGGGAAGGGGAGGGAAAGGGAGGGGAAACGGAAAGAAAAAAGGGAGGGAGGGAGGGACGGAGGGAGGGAGGAAGGAAGGAAGGAAGGAAGGAAGAAAATAAAAGATGGATGGAAATACACTCGGGCAACTGACTTAATCAAGAGAAAGATCAACCAAAGCACCAAGCTCTCTTGGCTCAACTCCCTGCCAGGGCCCAAACCCTATTACACAGAGTGCATGAAATTGGTCAGGAGGTGGAGGAGAGAGAGTTCTGGGACTCACCCACTTTGGTATCAAGATCTGCTGATGTCTAGCCAAAGCTAAGACATCATATTAATGCTGAAGCTGACAGGATAAATGTGGAGTATGAATTAGATTAGAATGTTGAAAATGGTTTTACCCAAGTGTCTTCCAGGGATGGATCTTACATCTTACTAGTGCTATGAAATGGAAAGCATGAAGCAACAGTCCTTGGACATTAAAATGAGAATGAGTCACAGCCCTGCGCCTACCCAGTGTGGCAAAGAGGTTGCAGTGCTGCACAGAAGTTCTAACTGGGCAGTGACAGAAGCTGTGGGATCTGAAAGTGACAGTTGTCATCCCAGGGTAAGAGCTAGGTTTTAATCAGACGTTAACTGAAACCAGCCTCCTGACTGAAAGACATAATCTTGAAGCCCAAAACACCCATGGCAATCTCAGTGAGGTCAGAGAAACTGTGGGTCACAGTACCAGGGCACTGTGAGGAAGATAAAAACAGGGAAACTCTGCACAGGCTGCCCAGAGCTCTGAGCTGCCAGGTTCTAGTGGCACTTGGCCTGTGCCCCATGAACACCTCTCAATGACCAAAAGCTGTTTGCTTTTCAGATGAGAGTTCCTTGGTGAATGGTAAAACCAAATCCATTCAGTGGGCTGACTGACCTGCATGTTGTTTTCCTAGCAGTAACAGAAGGACTGAAAGGTAAACACCCTTTTTTCTGGGCTTTTACCACTCATGGGCAGTAGCCAATAGCCTGGTCATCTGGTCAAGTACACAGACAATGGAAAATCAGACTATTTTTTAAAAATGTATTTAGTACAAGGTCTACACGGTCTCACTACATAGATCAGACTCGTAGTGATCCTCGTTTTCAGCCTCCCAAGTGTTGAGATTACAGGCGTGCACCACCATGCCCAGTTTCAACTGAAGTCTCAGCATGCCCTGGGGGGGTGGGGCCAGCATAACACATCAGGGATCGAACCCCAGTCCCTGAACACTGCCTAAGCAGGCACTTTAGTCCACTGAGCTATCTGGCCAGCCTGAAAAATTAGACTATTAAAGTGTAGTAAAAGACTATACTTCTATCTCAACTGAGTCTGTTTGGCCACTTAAAAAGCATCATAAAGGGATGGTGAGATAGCTCAGCAGACTAAGCGCCTGCTTTGGCAAGGGGCAAGTGCAGGGACCACAGTTTGATCCCTGGGACAACATACAGAGCCAGCCCCACCCTTGGGCACCGGCCTGGGCATGGTGACACATGCCTGTAATTCCAGCACTGGGGAGACTGACAACAGGAGGATCACTACCAGTCCAAGCTGCATAGTGAGACCCTGTGCCAAATTCATTTAAAAGAAAGGAAAAAAAAAAAAAAAAGCATCACTTTAAGTAATATTAAGACTACATTTATATGAAGTTAAAAAAATACTGGTCAAAGCTGGCAAATTCTACTGCTTTCATACTCCAGGTCATGGGGAGCCACACTATAGTCATCAGAATATCAGGTTTGCTTTTATGACTTAGAAACTCATATCCCATAAGCTATGCTGTTCATTTGAAGTTTTTGTTTTGTGGTACTAGGGATTGAACTCAGGACCTTGTACTTACCAGGCAGGTGCTTATGCCACTGAGCTATATGCCTGGCCCTTATCCACTTGAATTTGACTAGAAATCTGTGAGTGAAAGGCTCCCAAATTTCAAGAAAAGGACAAGAAGCTTTCACTTTCTGACAGAGACCCACACCATATCCTGGAGGGGCAGCAGAGCACCCAAAGGTGCAGGTGCAGGACTCTTGGTATGGCCTGAGAACAGGCGACCACTGACTTCCTCCTCTGTGAAGAGCCAGAGGTGGCCAGCAAGGCTTTTGTTACTGGTATTACAGGTTCGGTGCTGGTGTTGAAACTCCCTGTCGTTTGTTTCTCCACTATTTTTTTCAAGGGAAAAATCTCACTCCAGTCTTCCCCATCCTACCTCACAGATATTCAGGCTGCAGAAGAAACGGCCTTTGTGGATGTGGAGTCCCACAGAAAGCCTTCACTCTTTGGGTGCACTCTACTCAACATGTCTAGCTCACTGCCACTGAGAAGTGCTGGGCTCTACACAATCCCTCAACAACAAGAATTCAAATCGGTGCAGACAGACAGTTTCATCACTGAAATCCATCTGCTTCAACTCGCTTTGGGTGTTTGTGACAACTGAAAGATTTTTATATGTTGTGGCACACATTTCCCAGGGAGTAGGAAATTAAGTATATGTCCTAAAAACCCTTTAAAGAGTTGAGAAGGGTAAGGTGCACCAGATTAGGAGTTAACACAGTAACTCCTGGTTTTAATTTGTTTAAGCAAAATCTTTCTGTAATGGGAAAGACGTTTTTAAAATCTGCATTTGCACACGGCTTCTGCTGCACACTCTGCAGGTCTTTGGTGGACAGTGTTCTAAGAGAACTGACCGAGTTGATTACTGCATGATACACAGAGACAGACAGGAAAGGTGAAAGGGGCAGTGTGGGCAGGGTAGGAAACACTGCAGAAGGACAGCCCTGTTCTGGTGCCACCACTCAGTCATCTTCCGGCCACCCAAGGAGCTCCTTGCCTTTCCTGGCCCTGAATTTCTTCCTCAATTACCTTGAAGACAGCACCAGCTCGCAATGATGCGAGTAAATGGAGGGGAGGACTGCAAAATGTCCATTTTGGGGGATGTACCAGGAATCAACATTGAGCCTAAGCCCTCAATTTGATTTGGTTCTCAACCAGAATCGCAGAAGGAATGAAGTTGATTAACTGAAGCAGCACAGTCCTGTTGTCGCACAACTCACTGTTGTTATCAGCATAAAAACCACACTATCAAAAATACTTAGGATACACGCATGGCTCTACATATTTTTCGTTTGATAGTAAATTTGTAAACACAAGTCAACTCGAACTTCTTAACAGACTTATCCTTAAAACAATAAGGGCAAACTGTTCAGATAGATCAGACGGATAGAGGTTAAAGGGTAAAGGTTCACGCCAGACAAACAATGACACATAAAATGCTGCTTACAAAAGGAAGTGCTAAAATGAAAGGCTTTATCTTTATTTTTCTTTTTTGTGGTACCAGGGATTGAATTCAGGGCCCTGTGCTTGCCAGGCAAGCGCTTATTCTACCGAGTTATCTCCCTGGCCTGTTTTGTTTTTCTTTAAAAAAAAAAAAAAAAAAAAAAGCATGGCACAGAGCATGAAACATTTATTAAGTTCTGTTTATTTGAGCCTAACCTATTAGGTAAGAGCTACACTGCAACACATCCTCAGCCCAATGCCGTGGCTGCTTAACGAAGCTATAATTTAAATACAGTAGTATGTTGGCTCTTTGCATGAGCAGAGAATTCCATGGGACCAATCACACTCATAATAATTATAATCACATCAGCCATCATTTGGGCAGTGTCAGTCACACTGCGAGTGCTCTGCATAGGTCTTTACTTAATCTTCACAATCACTTGGGGCTGAGAACTGTCACACAGAGAGGAGGGAATGGACAGGAAGATTAAGCAACTGGCCCATGGTTACATCAGTAAGGTGCTCAGCAGAAATTTGAACCAAAGATGGTTATGGCTTCCAAAACCAATACAAGCTGAACATCTCTTTAACATAAAGTGAAATGCTCTGAAATCTGAACCCGACAACACTGACGTCAGGTAGCTCTCTAAGCCGAGCCTCCTCAGAGAAAGGAAAGAGAATGTTATTAACAATTTCCAAGGGCAAATGGCCAGTGTATTGGTGATGCTCAGGAATACGATAGCAGAGAGATTAGACTAGCCTCAAGAGAGGGATTCCTGCCAGGGCCGAGACACTGGGGCACAGCAGTAAAGAACATCCTGCAGCATAGACTGAAAGAAAACAACCTCCTGATGGGCTGTCAACACACAAAGAGTGTCAACATACACACAAGATGGGGAGTACAAATATAGCCTACTTGGCTCAGCATTGCTTATAATTTAAAATAGAAAAATAAAAACAAGGGAAGTGGTAAAATAAGCTTGATAGCAGCAGTTGGGAGATTGCACTGTAATCATTCTGCTAGCCTAAATACAAATTCATTAGCAAAATCCTAACCCAAACATCCGCCACATTCCCTGAACCCCAGCAAGTCCCACTCTGCAGTTCCCTCACTGCTGGAGAAGGCACACATCTCTCTCTTCCCTCTGAATCCATTCAGACAGGAGCTGGTACTCTAGTTGAGGCTCAAGCAATGTACTGGTACAAAAGAACTCCATCTGTTAGTTTCTTTTACTTTTCTTTTTGAAAGGGGGTGGTGGCACAGGACTCTCATGTGTGAGGCAAGTACTCCACCACTGAGCCACAGTCTCAGCCCAGTTTGGTAGTTTAAGTGTGTGTTTGGAGAAATTTGAGTAAATGACATTACAAAGATAATTTCTTTCTTCTGTGTCCTAAAACCAAAAGCCTAAGCCCACACACATCCAACCTGTGCTCCTGGGTGGGCCTGGTACCTTCTCTTCTCTCCTGGGAACCCGGAGCTGCTCAAGAAGCCCAGAGTCAGTGCTGTCACTTCTTCCTCAGTTAGTTGAGTCTGCATGAGCACCCTTAAACTAACTTGTAAAGAATCAGTAGTAATAGGATTTTCCCCACTCTCATGCAAAGAATGTTTCTTTAATGGTGATTATGAATTATTGGGAAAAAGTCACTTTTATTAAAAAAAAAATGTGTTACAGTAACTCTTTTATATTCCTTGCTGTTTCTCTCTACTGCCACTGTAGCCTCCAAGAAGAAAGCTGAACTGCAGCCTTTACTCCCCCACATCTGCTCCCTTTGTAGGAAACAAGACAGCTGGCCATACCTTATCTGCTTCTAATAACATGCCCCAAGGAAATACGGTAATAGGGGGCCCAGACACTTGCTTTTGGAAAATGAAATGCAAAGAGCACTTACCTTGTGAGTAGAGAAGGATCTGCATCTCTAACAGAACACAGGTGAACACCTGCACCAGGTTCTCTAGTCCCAGGAGCTCAAAGGCCTCTCGCAGAGGATAGTCGGAGAGTGGGAGCTCATTGGGCCCCGGCCTCTGGCAGATGACAGGTTCATAAACACCATAAAACTTGAGTGAGCGCCCTGGAGGTGGAAGGGGTACTTCATAAAGAATATTATGGATGTAGCTTTCCAGTGGCAAAGGGGGCGGCTGCTGCGAGGTAACCGCTTTGTGAAGCTGGACGAGGAACTTCTTGCAGGCCTGCATGAAAGGGAGTGGGGTGATGAGACAGATACTTTTTGAAACATACAGGGTGTCTCTGTTGATGTCATAGGAGTTGTATCGCTGGAGCTTCAGAAGGGAGGTGGAGTCGGCCTCGTCGGCACTGCTGGCCAGGGAGTCCATGCTGCAGGAGGAGGATGCGCACACGCTGCTACAGTGCTCCGCGTTGTGCATCTGGTAGAGTGTCTGCATCGCTGTGCAGATCTGCTTGCTTGTAACTTCTTCATAGAAGGTGAGGACAAAGCCGTAGGTGCGAGAGCCATCTTCTCGAGTAATTATGAAAGAGTGGAACTGAGGGTCTTTACTGTCGCTCTGTGTCCTGAAAGACAGCCCTTTCGGCATGCACAGCTGTGGAGGGAGAGGAGAGCGTCAGAACTGCAGACTACAATGGAGTTCCTGTTTCAGCATGAGACTCAGGAGGACAAATTTCACCCAGATTTAACTTGACCCTCCCCCCAACTGCTCTGGCCAAACATGCCAGATGCTGTGCATCTTTCTTGTCATCACAGGCATATGTAAGGGCAAGTGCAGGGTTTTTTAAGAATGAGACAATCTGACTGAGCTTGTGACCCTGAACACCTGTGCCTCCTGTCCTCTTTCTACTACAGGTGCAGCCCCAAGGACTCAATGCAGAACACGCAAAGATGCTCTGCAAATACTTAATCTTCAGTCCTACCATTTCAGTAATGACAATAATGTTTCAGAAAAATAAGGAATCAGGTGGAGGCTCATTTGATAAAATGATAAGTGCAAAAAGTTAAACAAAAAAAAAATAGGATGATTTTCATAATTTTGAAGAATACTTGAATTCAAAAAAATAAAACTTTGAAAATTAAAAATACTATCATTTTCTGAAGCAAAAAGTAGGAATAAGACATTTTTGCAGCAGAGGTCTGAGGTCTTGGAAACTGGGTGAAGTTTGGAAGCAAAATTACTATATAGAAGCTGCTTAAAATCCTTAATAAATTTATATTCTTTAAGTTTTTTTTTTTTTTGGTCTTTTTGTCTTTTTGAGACAGGATCTCGCTATGCAGTTCACGCTGGCCTTGAACTCACTTTTTAGCCCAGGCTAGTCTTAAAACTCACAGTGATCCTCCTGCCTCAGCCTCCCAATTGCTGGGATTACAGGCGTGAGCCACCACGCCTGGCTCTTTAAAATACTTTAGAAGTTAAAAATTTTAAAACTTGTATTAGGACAACAGAACTTGTAACTGAACCATATCTAAGCATAATCATTAGTTTTTACTCATTTCTGTCAGCTTTTACATTGCATAATTTTACTTTTTCCACTTTGTACATAATTTTACCATATATCACTACATTTTTCTAATTTTTTCAGAGTTATTAATCAATCTAGTACAACATTCAAACATTCACCAAAAGCTCTACATTACCAAGAAAATTCAATTCATCTTAAAAGTTATACATCTTCATGCAAATCATCAATAATAAATATTTAAGTGCCTTTCGGAGTTGGGGCCAGCGTGACAATCTGGGAGATGACAAGATGATCACAAAATACATCATGCCAGGATAACTGTAGCTGCTGTCACACAAACACAGCAGGGGAGTACAGATGAGGAAAGGGAGCTGTTGGGAAGGCTGGCGTTCATGCTGGAAGCTAAGTAAGGCAAGATCTAGGCTGTGTGGAGAAGAAAGCAAGTGTGAACACCCAGAGCCAGGCAGGGGCCACACCTGCAATCCAAGCCCTTGGGAGGACCAGGTAGGACCTCAGTTGGGCATCTTGGTGAGACCCAGTTTCAAAATTTAAAAAAGGTTATGGGCTGGGGAGATAGCTCAGCGGTATAAGTGCCCACCTGGAAAGTGCAAGGTCTTGAGTTTGATCCCCCGTACCATGTGCCATGCAGGCCCCAGAACTGGGTGTGGTGACCCACACCTGTAAATCCTGTATCTAAATAAATAAATATCTATGGTTATGTAGCTCAGCATGAAAGCCCAGAGCTTAATCCTTTGTGGGGCGGGGAAGGCCAGAAAACAGAGGGAGTTTTAGGAACTAAACTCAAACATAGTGTGGGTGAGGAACAAAAGGCAAGACAGGAAGGTAACAGCGCCAAGAATCTTAAGGAGCCAGGACTTCAAGGCCTCCTGATCTTCACCCTAGTCTGAGGAAGACACTGGTTGCCTACAACGGCACTTAGAAGGGACACAGCACAGGTGTGCCAGCCAGTTAGCAATTGTTCTCCAGTAGAAACGGCTGGAGGGCAGCAGCACTGCCTCAAGGTTGAGTACAGGTCAGAGGGGGAAAAAATAGCACCTCTCTCTCCCCAGAACCTCCTACCACGGAGTGTCCCAGTTTTACCCTTGGACAATCCAAGAATCAATTCTTAAATTCAGTGCCTCAGTGCCACAGTAAGGTCCTCGCAGTCCCAGCCCTCAACCTACACTGCTCAGTGCACCCAGGAAGGGGCTGGGATGTGCCTGCCTCCCCAGTCCTCTATGTAGCTTGCTCCCCTGACAGTCTGCAGCCTGCAACAGGGCTCAAGCAATCCTGTACTTTTCCATTCTCTTCTGCCCCTTACTGGGGCCCCACATAAGACACATGTGCCCTTGCCTGGAGCTGGTGGACTGCTGAGAGTGCCTAGACCATGGTGTGGAGACTTTCTGCCAAGAGCCAGAGAAAGCTGGGCATGGTGGCAAAAATCCTGGCAGTCTGGGAAGCCGAGGCAAGAGGATCTCAAAGGGATATGGCTCTGTGGGAAGGCTCTGACACTGAGTGGGGAGGGGCTGTCCTTCCAACTCTGCAAAGCACACATCTGTGAACAAAGTACAGAAGTTACCTTGCTGCTTTTAAGACTTAGCAAGGGTAGCCATTAGCTCACATGCAATGTGCTGCCCATTCTGGAAAGTCACTGTTCCTCGGATGCACATGTTTGTGGTCGCTTTTGTACAAGAGTGGAGCTGAACACTAGAGCCTGAAATATCTCAAATATTTACTACTTGAACCTCTGTAGAAAAACCACCAGGGATGATTTGTTATGTGGCCACAGATATCAAAGACAATCCTTTATCTCCTTTAATTCTCTACATAAGCTCTAGGGAGACAGGCTACTTTCCTTTAAAAAGTGGTGGTTCTGTAAAATCTATTAAAATGTTACTTTTCAAAAGTCTTCTTTTCCTGTCATGGTGGTGTACACCTATAATCCCAACACTTGGGAGGCTGAGGCAGGTGGTCTGGTGCAAATTTGAGATTAGCCTGGGCTACAAAAGTGAGCTCAAGGCCAGCCTGGACTGCATAGTGAGACCTGTCTCAAAAAGAGAGAGGGGGGAAAAAATACCCAACAAAACACCAGAAGTCTTCTTTTGCATAGAGGAGCAATTAAAAGCTTGTATTGCTATATACTACATAATTACACAGACACACTATTAGCACTAATTTTATTTGATCTCTAGATTATAAAGTACCAAGAGCTGACAGCTCACTTCTAAACCTTAAATATTTCTAAGAACCACAGGCTGAGCAAGGTATCAGGCTGGGGACATGGCTCAGTGGTGCAGCTCTTGCTTTGCATGAACAAGGTTCTGGGTTTGCTCCTCAGCAACATGAAACAGGACAGGACAGGGACAGGGACAGAACAGGATAGGAGATATCATTATTGGTCAAAATAAAAAATGTCCACTAATGACAGAAAGAAAACTAAAGTGGGCAAGCACTGTGCCCTTGGGAGTTTTCCCCACCACATTACTTTTGCCTCCTGCTCCTTGGTCCAGCATTCAAATAGAAAAGCTGCTCCTCTGTAACTAAGAGCTAACCAGGGATCATCTTTAGACTTACAGCCCTCAGGTAAGCTCACGCATGCTGGCCTCACATCAGGTAGCATGCAGCATATGCACTGCTGTGAGCAGCGCTCCTGTCCTGTGAATGAGTCCAGCCCTGGAGCTTGGGCTGGCTCTGATACTCTGGCCAGAGAGAAAAAAACAAAGAAACAAACAAACAAGACCTAGTGGAGTGAGGAACAGTCCCTCAGCGGGGAGCGCCTGTTGGTCCTGTCCTGCCCTTTCCTGAACCTGAGCTCCCCGAGATGGGGCTCTGAGGTTGGCAGGCCTTTTTTCATCTTCTCAGGGCTGGTGCCTGCACAGACCAGACCTCTTTTCCATAATTCTTAGCTTCTGAGCAGGAGGCAGGCCACCTCTGGCCATCTACAGCATCAGCACATGGGTGAGGAGCCTGTGTTCTCACACTGAGCACATGCTCTGAGCCTCAGTACAGAAGAATGAGTATGCCTTTGTGTTTCACACACACAAAACGAGACTTTGAAAGAACTGAGTTACATGATTTATGTGTGTTGACAAGAAGTGAGTTACTACATCTATTTAAATAGAATAAAATACAAACAAATAAAACACAAATACTTGGGTTTGCCAGGGGAAACACTATTCTTATCATTGAAGGGAAGGCCATACAAGCAAGATTCTTTCTGCCCTCAAAGGAAGCCTGCTCTTGGGGCTGGGGATACAGCTCAGAGGCATAAGCACCTGCCTGGCATGCACAAGGTCCTGAGTTCAAACCCCAGTACCACACACACACACAAAAAGAAGCCTGCTCTCGTCATAATACAAGCTGACAAGCTCCTCTAGGAAGTAAGAATAAGCCCCTACAGCACATTTACTAGTCAACAAAGACTGCAGAAGGGATGGTTTGAATTATTATTATTTTTTTTTTTAAATTTTATTTTATTTATTTATTTGTTTGCTTGTTGTGTTTGTTTGTTTCTTTATTTTATTTATTTTGTGGCTGGCTCAGCCTGCCCTGGTGGTGGGGGGGCTGGCGCAGCATGTGGTGCCGGGGATCGAACCGCAATCCCTGCAGTTGCCTGAGCTTTCCTAAGCAGGCGCTTTAGACCACTGAACCATCTCGCCGGCCCAGTTTGAATTATTTTTGTTCTTGGTTATTTCAAACTTCCTTGGCATAGTGCATGGCACATCAATATGTGCTGAATTTATAAATGAAAGAAGAAAACAAATGAAAAACATAACAACTTTGGTTGCAAGACCTAATTCTGTCTACCTCTCAGTCCTGTCCGATGTTCTGTCTCTGTCAAGTAGTAATACAGACCACAGTGACAGCCCAAGTCAGCATAAAGGGTGGAGTTTATTGACAGGCTTTCCTGACATCTTAAGTTACAGAAATCACGGCTCTCTAGCTATGAACAGTGACAAAACCGTCCCTTTTGGGTGTGCAGCTCTGTAAAGCACACGTTCAAACATTTATGGAAAGAACTTGCCAACGTCTGTGCTGAGTAAAGGGAGATTTTCTATGCTACAGATGACATATGGGAAAATCTTTCCTAAATGCTCTCTGTACAAATCAGAAAGTCAGAATTATTTTTCTAATCTGGAAACCATGAACAGCTTTTTTTAAAGACAGAATCAGAGCTCAGGGCCACAATACGAGGCAGCAGGAGCCTAACTTTGAGCCCTGTTGGATAACGTACTGATGCCCGATCTCAAAATATAACAAATGGCAAAGGACCCGGGTGTCGCCCAGGGCAAAAGATCTGGATTCAAATTCCAGTACTAAAGAAAACAAACAAAAAACATAAGTTTTTAGAACTAAAAGGTATTTTACTTCTCGGAAAATCTGAGGTACAAAAGATTCTGTTTAGTATGGTGTTTAATAGCCTGTTGTTACAAAGCAGGAGCTGTTGTGGGCACTGCCACTTATAGCCACTCTCATAAAAACAGGCTGACAACTGTCCATGGACTTTTCTCAGTTTGCGTGAGCAAATGTCTTTAATTATCTCTCTGGACACTTTCAGGCAGTTGGCTAGACTTTTACTTAATTTAGTTTTACTTTTACCCTTTTGTTTCTGGCCAGAATTTTAGCAACCCCTTTTACCATATTCTGTAATTCTATGACTCCACAGTTCCTCATTATTCAAGTAAAATAAAAATTACTCAGACTAACCCAAAGAATTCACAGGGCTATCCACCTTCCCTTCCTTTCTTTTTTCTCTCCCTCCTGCTCCTCTCTTTAATGAACATTTATTTTATCTTATGTATTATATTTGGATTGTGTAATTCAGAAGAGAAAAGTGAAAATAATCCCTTCTTTCAGGAAGCTTGGAGTCTAGTAGGAAAGAACAAACTTCTACGTATAAGCCAACACAGTTACAAAATAATGTGATCAGTGCTTCTATAGAGGATTCTTGAGATGATACATGCAGAGTAGAAAGAGTCTGACGATTTCTGCTTAACAGATGGTTCTGCAGACATATGGTCCCCAAACAGGCAAGCATAGGGAAGAAAGGTATTACAAGCAAATAAGTATTCCTTTGTTTATTTAGTAATGTGAACACCTGCAATGTACAAGGCTAAGGACCTAGCAAGAAATGAGAAACTTCCTGTCTTCACAATAACACTAAAGTAGGTGATAAGTGTAACATAGTTACAGTACTTTTCTCATTGCTGAGACAAAGTACTTGACACTCAAAGTTAAAGGATGAAAGGTTCACTTGGCTTAAAATCTGTAGAGCTTTCAGTCCATAATCAGTCGGTTCTGAGGCAGGGTGGCTTGGCAGAGGGGAACCACTGAGAAGAAACAGGCAGAAAGCAGCAAAAAGTGACCTTAGCAGCTTCTGCCCACCCCCTATGTATTCTATCTAGGCTCCTGGGCTTAGGGGAGGTGCTGAACCAATCAGTGGATTTAATAATCATCTACCCTGAATCTCAACTGAAAAGCCCCCCTCCCCACACTACATGAGGCTTTGGGCGGGGGGGGGGGGGCATCTAGAGAAAGACATAAGGTAAGTCTTAGTTACAGTTAAGTGTAACTGGCTAGGTCCTACAAAAAGGTACAACATGCTAAGAGCATCCTTTGTCTTGTGTCACCTTCTCAGTAGTTCACGAAATCCCTTCAGGAGATAAGGTACAAAACCTTGGTGGCCTGGGTATGGAGTGTGTATAGAGACAGAAATAGATATATAGCCGACTGCCTATCAGAGGGGGTGAACAAATGAGAATTCCCAAGGACGACCTGAAGACTTCCAGCTTAGGCAAACAAGCAGATGATTGTGCTATCTGTTGCCCATAATGAACAAGGACTGTGATTTTGTTTGGGCCATTACGAGTCTGAGATGTCAGTGAAATATGCCAGGCCATGTTAAGAAACCCCACAAGATACAGCTCAGTGGTCTGAAGCACCTGCTTAGGCAAGCTTGGGCAAATGCAGGGACCTAGGTTCCATCCTGGCACCACACACATGCTACAGCAGCCTCCCCACCCCCCCAGGATGAGCCGGCTATAACACACACACACACACACACACACACACACACACACACACGCACACACTTTTTTTTAAAAAAGCTTCTGGTTCCAGGAGGTTGGCAGCCACCGTTTACAGTGCAGTTATGGCCAAGTCCAAGAACCACACCACGCACAACCAGTCCTGAAAATGGCACAGAAATGGTACCAAGAAACCTCAGTCACAAAGATACGAATCTCTGAAGGGAGTAGATCCCACGTTCCTTCGAAACATGCGTTTTGCCAAGAAGCACAACAAGAAGGGCTTCAAGAAGATGCAAGCGGACTGGGGAGACAGCTCAGGAGATAAACGTTTGCCTGGCAAGTGCAAGGTTCTGAGTTCAAACCCCAGTACTGCCAAAAACAAAAAAGACACAAGCAAACAATGCCAAGGCCATGAGTGCACGTGCTGAGGCTGACAAGGCCTTTGCCAAGCCCAAGATCATCCCAAAGGGAGTAAACCACAGCCTCGCTCGACTTGCCTATATTGCCCACCCCAAGCTTGGGAAGTGTATTCGAGCCTGCACTGCCAAGGGGTTCTAGGCCAAAGGCCCAGGCTCCAGCCAAGGCCAGGCTCCCAAAAGGGCCCAGGCTCCTGTGATGGCTCCACAGTAAAAGCTTCTTTATCTGCTGATGTAAAAACAGAAGGACTGGTGTGACCCTTGGTGTGCCATCTGTAGGGGGCCAGTGTCCTGTGTTTTTTGTATAAATAAACCCAAGGCAGGATTTAAAAAAAAGCCTGGCAGTTTTTTTTTTTTTTTTTTAAAAAAACAAATCGCACAAAGGCTGACTGAAAAATCCCAAACCTATTATGTTATTTTCATACACGAATTTAAACTTGGTCTAAATGAGATCTGTCTCTATATAGTTGGACCTGTAAGTGCAATGTTGAGTTATCAAGTTCAAATTCTAGTACTTGCTGAGTATATAAAAACTATATGATCTCTTTTCTTTTTAAGACAGTTTCACTATACAGTTCAGGCTGGCTTTGAACTCACCATGTTAGCCCAGCATGGCCTCAAACTCATGGTGATCCTTTGCCTCAGTCTCCTCAGTACCAGGATTACAGGTGTGCCCCACTGCACTGGTCCTCTTTTTCCTTTTAATCTTGCCAAATAGTCACCTGGCTAGGCTTCTTCTACCAACTGTTCACCCTTTACTCTTCCCATCACTCCACTCCACTGTTCTCTGTCATCAAAGAGTAAATTTTAAATGTATAGCTTCACAGATTACAAAGAGCCCTATTACAGTTACATCTTTAATTCCTAGAACTACCGCTTATCACATTTAATTTTGGACAGAGTACTCACATTTCATCTAACTTGTTTAAAAAAGTATTATTACGGTTCCTATCTAGATGTCTCACAGGAGCTCACATCTCTGATACAGGGCACGAGGTGATGGATCACTGTGCTCACAGCTGACTTGGTAAGACTGGGGTCGGGCCTGACAGGTTTCCCTCCTTCCTGGCTCCTCTCCATCTCTGCTTCCTGGCTGCCATGATACAAGCAGTTTTCCTCCAGACACATCCACTATGTGCCTTCCTGCTGCCTTCCAGCTAGGAATTAAAAAGGAGAGCTCAAAATTTTCTTCTTTAAATTGCAGATGTGAGTATTATGTCTTAGGCACTAGGCAAGTAAGAAGGTACAGTATCCTTTCTGAGGACTTGTAGGTGCCACATATTCTTAAGGATAAGACTGACCTACTAGAACATTACTGTATGCAGTTGAAGATGCCAACATGCAGTTACCTCAAAGAGACACAAAAGTGGGGTTAGAAGGAAGATGGCACATGCCTCTAATCCCTGCTACTCAGAAGGCAGAGGTAGGAGGATTCAAAGTTTGAGGCCAGCCTAGGTAATTTATTTATTTTTTATTTTATTTGTTTTTTTTTTTTTTAATTTCAACAAGAAATAGCAATGCGACAGTTTCAGAACACATCAGTAGGACAGCCACCATAATCAATACAATGCATATTGTTTTTTTTTTTTTTTAATTTTATTTATTTATTTGTTTGCTTGTTGTGTTTGTCTGTTTCTTTATTTATTCATTTTTTTGTGGCTGGCTCAGCCTGCCCTGGTGGTGGCGCTGGCGCAGCATGTGGTGCCGGGGATCGAACTGCAGTCCCCGCAGTTGCCTGAGCCCTCCTAAGCAGGCGCTTAGACCACTGAACCATCTCGCCGGCCCCATACTGTTGCCTTCATAGTAGCTGTTCTTTTTTTAGTATCTCAAAAAATTAGTGAAACTTTATTTGCTTCCATTCTTTTGCCATTAACAGAAAATTGGAGAAAGCAAAAATGTTTTGTGTTTACAAAGATAAATGACCTTTTTACCCAGAGTTCAAAACTTCAATGGGAGAGATAAAAGTGCCCTCCCCCACATCCCCAGAGCTGACCCTTGTCATCTTAAAACAAAGCCTTCAGTCCACTGGCTATGCACTCTGCATTCAAGATGAGGGCCAAGGAATCAGACCAATCCACTCCCGTGATATAAAGTTGACCAGGAGCTACACCAAGGCTCAGGTGCCTGTATTTAATAGGACACAGGAACCAGACAAGCCTGGGTAATTTAATGAGACTGAGCTTCAAGATAAAACAGAATGTAGCTCAGTGGCCGAGAGGCATATCATCTCTGGTACCACCAAAACAAAACAAAGACCAAAAACCCCTCAAGTATTGCAAATAAAACAAAAAAGCTGGGAATGGTGGTACACACATATAATTTTAGCACTTGGAAGGCTGAGATAGGATTACTATGAGTTCGAGGTCAGCCTGAGCTACACGGTGAGTTCAAGGCCAGCCTGAGCTACATGGTGAGTTCAAGGCCAGCCTGAACTACATAGCAAGATTCTGTCTCAAAATCAAAACATGGGCTGGGGAGATAGCTCCGTGGCACAAGTGTCTGCCTGGCAAGTGCAAGGTCTTGATTTTGAACCCTGGTCCCGCAAAAAAAAAAAAAAAATCAAAACACAAATAAACACCTCTAAGAAAAAAGGTACATTGATGTGTTAGTTCTGGGTGTTGGGTATTTGACTATTTGCTTTGTATTGCTCTGTTTTATGATACCTCAACTTATTTCTTAAAATAAAATCAAAGTCATCAACAACACACAAAAATAATTTTACCTGTCAGATTTATCTTCTATATTTGTATCACACTCAAACATGTAGGATTTTTCTTATTTAACCAAATTCATTACTTTTGGTACTTAATTTATGTGCAAAACTAATGACTTTTATTCAAAGCACCACAGTAGCTACTTAGCAAAACTACTAACACTACAGAAGGAGAACACTTAAGAGTAGGATTTTGCTAATGGCAAGATAAAAACTTTATACCTTTAGTTAAGAAAAAAAATTATAGCTTCATATAAATGCACTTACTAATAAACCAAAGAGGAAATTAAGGGGAGTAAAAGCAAACTGGTTTAAACAAATGCTTTTCAGAGATTTAAGTACTGCCAGCAAATCCTTTTAAATTCAGAGCAG
>PVKN010013017.1:0-20259 GCA_004027915.1 Capromys pilorides
TTTGGAAAATGAGTTCAATTTTTTAAGTTTCTTTAAAAGAATCTCAAGCTATATCTAAGTGATTATTGTATACTCTTGAAATGTTTTGCAGATTACATAAGTTAATCTCTCTGAACATGTTTTATGAAGTCCTATGAAAACTCTTATGCTTATCAGAAGCCTGTCTGTATAACATTCAACACGTATGTCACATGCTATGTAATAGGCTATGACATATGTTTGTGTTTGGGACAAGAAAACGGCCCCAGGAATCATACGTTAGACACATTGATATCAATTTTATTTCCATGTTATGCATTTGGTATTTGGCATGCAGCCTGGACTCATAGTGATCCTCCTGTTTTCAGCCCCCCCAGTGCTGGGATTACAGGTGTGTGCTACCTTGCCTGGACTCAGTTGCTGCCTCAGTGTGCCCCAGGGTGGGGCCTGCAGAGCAAGCAAGGCGTTGACATCACTTGTTGTATAGTGACTATGGACAATAAGCCCCTCGGAGCCTGTCCAGTTTGGAGAGTGTGGCACTCACCTTGTCCACTGATGGGTACAGGGCGAAGAGCTCAGCCTGCCGATTGGTCCTCCGGGCCTCCTCATTCCTCTTCTCAAAGTCTTCAGAGCTCACACTTAGCAGCAGGCTTTCGAGCCGCTGATCAGGCTGTAGGCTGCGGAGGTCGAAGTCGTAGGCAGTGAAAGGGCCCTTCTCAGACACATCGCACAGCACCTTGAGGCGGTGGGGGCCTCTCTGTGAGAGAAGACAGTGGGCCTCTATAGGACCGAGGGCCCACCAAGGAGGCCGGAAGCCGCTGTGACACATCGAGCTGTTACCTCCCACTTGGATCCACAGAGTCGCAGGCCTCAAGGAGTTTTCTATATAAACCAGGCTTTGCTAACCATGGGATCTTCCTGGCTGGGCTGTCCTAAAATGAAAAGTCTCCTTCCTCCCTGGAAGCTTGTAGCTGCTCACAGGATACAGACAGCTTCTGAACTGCCTGGCTTTAGAACCCACCCAAGAGACCAACTGCATTGCTGACTCCGTGCGGGGAGGGAGCGAGAGTGTGCTTCCGTGTGCTGGCCTGGCCTACTGTCTCTCTGCTCTGAATGAACTGTTTGGCCCTCTCCTCTGTGACACTGGGTCTGGCACTGAACAAACCACGTTTGCTCGCTGCTCCCTTTAGGTTCTGTGAGCTGGGACACTACAAAGCAGATCAGCTCCCAGGAGGAGGGCGAGAGACCTGACCCCTCTCTTTTTTGGCGGGTTTTCTCGCCTTGATAGTGATAGTTGGCTCTAGCCCTCAGCTTCTTTGGGCATCTCCAGATCACCTTCTCCAAGTTACCAGCAGGACACTGCCTATTGCAAGAGCTCCAAGAGGTTTTTCCTCTGAGACTCGGAGGTAACCCTACCAGTCGGGCAGCACCCTCTGCTCAGCCACAGAAATCTTTGTTCTGAACCCATCTTTGGAACTGTGAGGTTCTAATGACTCAGAGCTCTTCCCAGAATGCTAGACCCTGAAAGTCATGGCCTTCTGGGGTGATCTGATAAGCTCAAGTCTGAGAGATGTGGCCCAAGGCCCCAGCTGTGGGGAGTGGTGTGCCATTTGCTGAAGTTGTCAGTTTTTATCATCTCAGTTTCCCCCTTTTGTTAAGCAGATACATTTAATCACTTCCCTCTGTTGAATGTCTCCTGCTGAAAGACTTAGGGGACCTTCTATCTGACTAATATAAGAAACAATTTAGTTGTGTGTAACATAGGGTAAAAACTGAATTGAGTCAAAATTACGAGTGAAAAATCCCTAAGTGCCCCATGGAGCACAGCGCAGAGGGCTTCCATTCCTCAGTAAGGGGACACTCACACCACAACTGGTAGCTGGCTCCTTGTCAGAGCTCATACTAAGTAGCTAGCTTGTCTTTAGGGCTATACTGTTTGAAAGTAGGTATTATTCAAAACCTCTAATAATATTCAGCATGGTATGATGCCTGTCCAATAAGGACACAGGAAAGCTGAAAATTATACTAGCTTAGAAGTCCTGTATAAATTCAGACAAATTTCTTCTCTGCTATTTATTTTTCTTACCAATCCAATAAGCAGACAGGGGTTGAACACACAGCTCAGTGGCATAAACACCTACCTGGCAAGCACAAGGTCCGGAGCTTGATCTGTGGTGCTCAAAATGAAACAAAACTGAACACCCCTGAAACTTTCTAATAAGCAGACTGGACTAGAAAACTTATTTTTCAAAAATTTGATTGTGATAAAATATTTGTAGCCTAGAATGTATCATTCTAACGACTTTTCAGAAAGTTAAGTACATTCATATTGCAGTACAACATCCCCAGCACCTATTCCCATTTAGTCTGCATTTTGCAAACTGCAATCAGTGCTCATTAAACAATAACTCCCCATTCTTTTGCACACCCCTGACAACTACGTGTCGCTTATCTCTTGATCTACCGTGGACACGTGGCATTCTTCCATCTTTTGGCTACTGTGAATAATGCTGCTATGAAGAGGGGCATACAGCACTGATTTTTAAATAATTTATGTTTAAATTATATATAATTTGATATATTACAATAACTGTAATCACTGTATAATAATGACATCAACAATAACTGGACCCAGCATTGATCGGCCATTGTATGCCACTGGCATCATTCTAAATCTTGACCTATATTAGCTCAGTTAATACTCAGGTGACCACAAGAGTTGGTGGCGTCAGCCCTTCTTTGAGGGGTAGGGAGAGAGACTAAAGTTCAGACAGTTTATCCTGCTTGGGGTTATGTGGTTCCCGGGCAGTGGAATCAGTAAACAGAATCCCAGTACTCTGGCTTCAGGGTTGAAACTTTCAACCACACTGCAGTGTGCCTGAGGGCACTGCCAAGTCTCTGCGGGAACTGCTCTAGGGCTGGACCCAAAGTGTCCCCCCACCACATCTCTCCCTCTCCCCCCACCCCACTTTTATCTTCTTTAATCATTGAGCTTTAGGGTTTTCTTTTGAATACTGATTTCTCAAGCTGCAGATAAATTTGGAAACAAAATAGATATTACTGACCCACATGGTAGAGCTCCTCCTACTAAAATATTCTGTGAGTCTTAATTTCATGCTAGTTTAAAAAAAAAAAAAAATTTACAGCCTGCCCTGGGCCAAGCGTAACCTGGTAACTATGTTTGTTGACAGGAAATACCTGAGCGGCGGGTTCAGCACACTCCGTTTCTGACTCAAAGGTCTGTTTCTGAAGTGTCTTGTGAAAATCTCTTCTTGATCCAGTCTTTTTAAAGCTGCAAATCTCTGAACTTCCTTGGTTCCTTTTATCATTGATATTATATAATTTGGAGGAGGAGTGGGAGGGAGAGAAAGGGAGAGAGAGAGGCAAAGCCATTAGATTAAAAATAAAAGTAATGGCCTAAGTAGACTTGGTGCTGAAAGAGCTTTCAAAGAGAGGACCAATTGTAATTCCTCACATCTAATTAAGCGCCAGGCCTAACACAAGGCTCTGTTGTAATGAGATACAAGCGTGCCTCCTGGCTGGCTCATTATTAAAGGCAGGAATGGCCTGGGAAAATGCCACTGCAGAGGTGCGGTCATTGCAGCTGTGGGGCACTTGGCTCCGAGCTGATGCTAAACTATGACCTTAGTGTAAGAGGCTGCAATAAATCTAGCAATGTGCAGAAGTGGCAAATAAAGATCTTTGAAGATAAAAATAGAGGAAACCATTTCATCTCCACATCAATGTTCTTAATAATGAATTTTAAAAGGCAGGACATGGTTGAGAAAAAAAAAAAGTTTTATCTCCCCAAATCTCAATCTCCTCTTTATGAACTCTATTAAAATTGCATTCAAAAGTGTGTGGCCATGCAAAGGGTTTTAAATAGAATGGTTAGCACTGTCACTGGAGAAATGAGCCCATCATGAGAACGGGAACAGACACAAGCTGTCAAGTCGTAATTATAGAAACCAGAGTGTGTATTCCCCCTTTTTATGATGCAAGAGATTCTTGGAAAACATGCTGCAAGATGCACAAGCATACTCCCTGATTTCTGCACTATTAGAGAAACTATTGGCCAAGTTGGTACAGGCCCAGGCAATGAGGTTAGACTGGAGGGCACGGCACAAGGAAAAGCAGAAAACGCAGGAAGGCTACAAGCAATGATCCCCATACAGAGCTTATAACTCTTAGGGAGAGAGGAATATTGGGGGGAAGAGTGAAGAAGTATTGGGGGGAAGAGTGGTTCACACACTGCACATGTAAATGTGTTTTAGTCCACTGACTTAATTAAAGACAGAATGAGTTGTTCTAGGGTCTTTTGTAGGAAGAACAAGTCTCTCCCTGGATTTTATTGTGCTTTGAAGACGTGTAAATGATTTTAAGCCAAAGGAGTGAAGAAGCAGTCTAAACGAGATGCAAGAATGGGTTGGTGGCCATCTGAAGTGAGGCTCATGGAACTGTGCATCCTCAGTCTCCTGGTGGCTTCAACTGGTGTGACCCGGTCTACCCTGATAGGGCTGGGTAAAAACAGGCCAAATTAAGGAACCGAAAGAAAAACAAGCAAATGGATATGGCATATCCAGATAATTAAAAAACTTAGCTCAACATTTAGAAGTCAATTCAAGACAAATATCCAAAAGACCTAACTAGAGGGCTGGGGAGATAGCTCCATGGCTATCAAGTGCAAGGTTTTGAGTTCGAACTCCAGTCCCACAAAAAAAAAAAAAAAAACCCAACAAAAACAAACAAAAAAGCGTATCTTAGCCAGGCGTGGTGGTGCACACCTGTAATCCCAGCACTTGGGAGATTGAGGCAGGAGGATCAATGTGAGTTCGAGAACAGCCTGGGCTACAAAAGTGAGCTCAAGGACAGCCTGAACTGCATAGGGAGACCCTGGCTCAAAAAGACACACACATACACACACGCGCACACACACACACACACACACACACACACACACACACACACACGAACTTCTGGTTTGAGCTTTCTAAACAGCAGCAAAAGAAGGGAAACTTAACATATAAATCATATTAAAAAAATTGACTAAGAAAGTATTGTGAAGACTTTTTCCAATAATTTCTTGGCAGTAAAAGCTAAAATGTTTATTAAACTATTTAAAATTTTTGTATTACTACACGTTTGCAGTACACAGTGCTCAAATTCATTGCGGGGTGTCGCCACAGGTGCACGACACATTGCGATTCTTTTCCCTTCCCCTTCCCTCCATTTTTCTGCTCTCAGGTGCTCTAAGAGCATACCTGGTAGCAGTGGTGAAAGGAGGCCCTGTAGATGTACATGTGATTTATTCTAGAAGATTTACTTTCTCTGAGCAGAATTCTCCCAAAGACAGCCTGGATACAGCATTTCATAAATTGGCTAGCTTCCTGAAAGATATTCTCGTCCACATATACTTAGACAGCATCGTGCATGAATGCATGCTACTTTTCTAAGGCATAAAACAATTGCTTGTGGGCTGTCACTGAGAGCTCACAGAAAAAAGCTATGCAGAATCTACTATCTCAAGGAAGAATAAGCCCCAGAGAGTGGCAAACAAGCGGTTGTATCCTATGGTTGTACTACCTCAAATAACAACACATATATAGGTCAATGATTATTTTTCTCTGAAAAATTCAATCTAAAGGGGAGAAATTGATAAGCTAATATTAGTTTGTTCTGAGGTCAAAAGCAAATAGTGAGTGAAAATTCAAATTTCCCATTTTGGTGTTTGCCTGTTCTCTTTTGTAGGGCCATCCATACCTCTAAAGGGTATGATGCCAGTCGTTAAACACCCCAGTCTCTTCTTTACAAGAAAACTTTCTTGAGTCATACAACTAACCCTCAGGCACTAAAGGACTGGTATGGCAGCCTTGGCCACCAACTCTATAACTGCATTAGCTTTTTCCTCCTGTCTTATAAAGGTACCTACTTACAAGCGTGTTTACATATAGACGAATCCTTGCATTTGTGCACATGCATGCGCATGCATGCACGTGCTCACACACACAATTATGAATGTGTGGTGGACACTGTGTCACACCTATAGTCCCAGCTCTATGAGAGGCTGAGGCAGAAGGATCACAGCTGGGCAGCATAGTAAGCCTGTCTCAAACAAAAACAAAACAAACAGGCTGGGAATGTAGCTTAGTACCACAACAAATAAAGACAGAATGAACAACGGCAAAGGCGCGCCTGTTCCGTCACACTCAGGTCACAGGTCTCTGCACGTTTCTTCCCAGAGTGAGGCAGGGATATGAGGTAAGTCCTAAGCTGTGGTCCTCAGCTTTACGCTTTTACAATGAAAAAGTTCATATGCTATATGTGAAAATATTAAAACCTAATTTTCTTTTCCAAAGATGCTAAATGTTTGGAGGACATGACATTTATTTGGCTACTGTTGTTTTGCTATTTTATGAAAATATATGCTTGTTTTTTTTCCACCATCTTAGTTTTGATAGAATCTGGAGTTCCTTACAAGGACTCAAAAGGAGTTGACCAAGGGTCATTAAAAATTAATTATAGAAGAGCCTTACAGTTCATCTCATAATCTAGCCTGATATTTATGCCAGGCTTTAGGACTTTTGCCATGGAAAAGCATTAAGATCAGCATCTCCCATGACCATATGTTTAAAATCAGTGCAAACTCTTCTCCCTCCCCGTATACCACATTAAGTAACTTCTTCCCCAGTTGAATGTCTCAAAGTCACCAGGCCCCCTTAAGGCAGCCAGGGTAACACTGGCTGAGGAGGGATGACAAGGTTGGCAGGCATGTGTGGTGACTCATCTGAGAAGTACCAGCACACAAGAAACCACCAGTGGGCAGGGACAGAGACCAAGGGCTCAGTGTCCCTGGCTATAAGCATCCCAGCCTCCGGACCTCACCCTGGTAACGGAGTCAAATAAAACCAAATGAGCTTACATGTGGACAGGAGAAAGACAGAGAAGGAAGCAAACCATAGAAAGCTGTCCTCGTGAAATGCAGGGAGCCTGGTGCTTCCCAGGGTAGAATGACATTCTTTTTGTGAAAGACAATCTTTCCACATTTGGGCACAATCAAGAAATAAAGCATATTCTGGGAGCACTCTCTTTACAGCCAGGGTGGTAGAACAGATAGAACTCAGGCTCTGGAGTCAGAAACACGTAGGCCCAGATGCTGGCTAAGGGACAGACCAGCATAGGACAGTGACGTAATATCTCTGAGCCACAGTCCCCTCAAGGATGGAAAGAGGAAGCTGCTGCTCATTTAAGGAGCAGCTATGACAAACTGAAAATCATCCATGCTCTCCTCCTTCTTCATTCCATTCCCTGTATTCACTTTGTGTTCCTTTTTCTCCCTTCCACTTAATTTGGTGCTGTAACCATAAAGTGCTCGAGGATAAGCAGCCCATTCCTCAGGGTGGAGAGAGCCAAGAAGGGTCACCATGGCAGCTAAAGCCTACACAGGGTGAAGAAGGCATTGGTTGGAAAAGAACTGCATGATCAAGAGAGGCAAAGACAAAAACCGCCTGAGCAATGGATACAGAAAATGTTTTTGATAAAGTCCAATTCATGACCAAAGCCCTACAGAAAACTGGAATAGGGCCAGCCAAATAGCTCAGTGGATTAAAGTGCCTGCAAGCAGGCACAGGGCCCAGTGGTTCAATCCCGGGAGTCTGCCATGCCAGCCCCACCCCGGGGAGTGCTGAGACAGCAATTAAGACTGGATGTGGTGGCGCAATCCTGTGTTCCCAGCTCTTGGGAGGCTGTAACAGGAGAATCACTACAAATCCAATCTAGTAGTGAGACCCTGAACACCCTCTAGACCCTTCTCTAACTGGAATAGGTGGTCTTTACCTCAATCTGATAAAAGTGATCTATTTCAAACCAATAGCAAACATATCCATGTATTAAATGGATGAAAATGGAATGCTTTCAATCTAAAATCACAACAAGACAAGGATGTCCACTCTTGTCCAATACAGTCCTGGAAACACTAGCCAGAACAATTAGACAAGAGAGTGAAATAAAAGGAATAAAGATAGGAAAGGAAGAAGTGAAATTATCATTATTTACAGATAACATGATACGCTACATAAAAGACCCTAAAAATTCCAGATTTCATAACCAAATTCAGTAGCATAGCAGGATACAAAGTGAACACTCAAAAACCAATAGCCTTACTCTACATAAACAACAAACTCACTGAAAGAAATTAGGGAAACCACACCCTTCACAATAGCATCCAAAAAAAAAGACATACTTAAAAATCAATTTCATAAAGGAAGTGAAAGATCTATACATTAAAAATTATAGCACTCACAAAAAAGAGATCAAAGAAAATTTAAGAAAATGAAAAATAGAAAGATATTCCTTGTTCTTGCTCAATGAAGAATCAACATTGTGAAAATGGCCATACTGTCAAAACTATTATGCATACTTATTGCAATCCTAATAAAAATGCCATTCGCATACCTCACAGACCTACGGAAAACATCTCTAAAAATCACCTGGAACCCGTAGATTTCTGAAACAGCAAAAGGCAATCTTGGGCAACAAAGGAAAGGTAGGAGGCATTATAATCCCTGACTTGAAATTTTACTACAAAGCTACTGTGACAAAATTAGCATGGTACTGGCAAACAACAACAACAAAACAGATCTGAGTATCAGTGGAACAGATTAGAAGGCACAATTATAAACATATTCAGCCACCTTATCTATGACAAAGGGATCCAACATGTTCACTGGATTTTAATAAATGGTGCTGGAAAAACTAGTTTTCCACATGTGGAAGACTAAAACTAGACCCAGATATTAAAACGGATTCACTAAGTTTACTGGAGGAGTAAGTAGGTAGAAATCTTGAGGGTTTAGGAACAAATACCGACATGGGAAATATTTGAAAGAATCAACAACTGGGATCTCATCTCAGTGAAAAAGCTATTCAGAAAGTACTAAGAAGAGCCCCTTGTTAAGTTTGTACATCGAAAGAAGTCACCAACAGAGTAAAAGGAAAATGCACAAATTGGGTAAAAATTTTATCCAATTATCCCTCACACAAAAGACTTCTATCGAGAACATATAAATAATTTTTAAAAAGTCAACCCCCCACGCCCCCGCAAAAAAGACCCAATTCAAAAATGGGCATCTGAGATGCAAACATACCTTTCAGAGAAAGAAATACAAACATCAAATATGTGAAAAAAAGTTCAATGTCATTGGTCATTTGAGAAGTACAAATTAAAACAATAAAGAGATTCCATCTCACCTGGAAAGAATGGATGTCATCAAAAAGTCAACTAATAAATACTGGAGGGAAAAAGGTGTCCTCTACCATTAGTGGTAGGGTAGACTGGTACAGCCACTGTGGAGATTCCTCCAAAAACTAGGATTAGAGATCCTACTTAACCCAGCAATTCCCCTTCTGGATATTTTTCCAGAAAACTTGAAAACATCATACCATAGAGATATATGTGTACCTATGTTTATAGCAGCATAATTCATAATAGCTGAATCTTAGAAACAATCCAAATGCTCATCAACTGAGGAATGGATAAAAAAGATGTGGTATTTTTATACACTGGAGTAGTCCTCAGCTATAAAGAAAGCTAAACTTGAAGGTTTTATAGGTAAATGGATGCAACTAGAGACCATACCCCTAAGTGAAATAAATCAGACTCACATGTGTAAACATTGTATTGTCTCCTTAGTGTAAGAAACTAAAACAGTAAATAAGATTGAAAAGGTGCAACAGATATTGTGAAAGGGAAATAAACTGCTCAAAAGACAAGAATAATGGGGATGGGGGAATGGAGAAAAGAAGAAAGTAAATATCTATCTATCTTGGTAGATAGATTGCTAGATAGACATACATAAGATAGCTAAGATAATTGTATTACTGATTTCTATTAGTAAAGGAACAGAGCTTATACTGCACGATCAATTTGTATGTATATATCTGGTAATCTGAACAATTACTTTGAAGAGAGTAATATGCAATATAATAATACGATAATATAATATAGTATATCATGTTACTAAAATATATTTATTATAATATGATGTATTATAATAATCATTTTTTCCTATCACCTTGTTTAGAAATTCTGTATTGTTTTTACTTTTTTTCCTCTTTAAAATTAAAACAATAATAAAGAAAAGGACTGCCTGGCACAGGGAATCAGAGCCCAAAGCACAGGGGGAGAGAGGCATCTGGGCATGGAGATGCGGGGCATGGGACACAGAGCCTGCGTCAAGTGTGGAGGGGAGGCCTGGCATGAAGTGGCAGAGCCTAGGTGAATGACAAGGGTGTCACTCTGGAGAGATGCCCAGACACTGTCTGTGCAGACCGCAGAGGGCAGCCGTGCAGGAGCGGCACGTGCAGGCATCAGAGCCAGAAGAGGACCACTGCATGCGGATGGGAGGAGGGACCCGCCAGGGTCAGGCTCAGGGCGAGTAACAAACATCTAAGGACAGTGGGAGCCAGATCTTTCACTGAGAAGAGTTTTTTTTAAGTGAAAAAGAGAAAACCAGCCTGAACACTGTGATGTTGGGCTGGAACTGCAAGTATCAACACAGACTTAGGTTGTTCAGTTCCCACACCCCTCAGCCTGCCCGCACTGCACCCTGCTGAGCTGTGTACACTGACAGGCATGGGAGGAACAATCTTAGTGACAGCGAGCACACACAGCGCTCCCACTGGGCACCTAGGTGCCGTCTCCCGGGGAACCATATCAAAGCACTTTGGAGAAATGACTGAGCCAGAGGATAGGAAGGGAAAGTGGAAGATCATCCCCAAAAAGTTAGAAAGCAATGATGGACAGTACTAGGCAAAGATTCCAGGCCAAAAACAAGAGCCGGAGGGAGAGATTCCTGCTTGTCAACCTGAGAATAATATGGCCGTCAAAGTACATGATAGAAATAGATTAAAATATTCCACAAAGTAGGACATTATAATTGTATATTGATATACACAGATTGAATGGGGGTATTTATCAGGGACCCATGCAAACATTCTAAAACATGGCCTGGAATTTCAAGGCCATGAAAGTGAAAAAAAAAAAAAATACACTGAAAAACTGTTGAAGCATGAATGATATGAAGACATGTGACATTTAAATGTAACACGTGAGTTCAAAGTGAATTCTTTTGGAGAAAGCCAAGGGGGGGTCTGAGGATTTCATGGTAGTAGTGATGTTAATCTTGCAAACGTGATGCTTTCAAAGAGGCCTTACTAGGGAATATTTTCATTTGATGGAATTCAGGGGTGATGACAAATCAGCTTAGTTCACTCTTAGCTGGTTGTGGGTGGGGAGGAGGAGGTCTTTGTATTAGCAGCTTTTCTATAAAGTTAGGATTAGGTCAAAATAAAAGGAAAATGATGTATATTAGGTGTGTGGGCTACAGTAAAGACGACTGGTGCCCCAATTAGAGTCCCTTTTCCCACTTAAGATAATTTTCCAGTTGCTATGAGTTCATGCCCATATACATGTGAGCAGCTCCTCTCATCTCCCCGCACCCTCAACCTCCTCCTCCTTTGCTGTGGTGGTAGTGACCAATGGCTGTCTAGTATAGCGGTATAACAGTCCTACACCTTGCCCAAAATTGGGGCAGAGAGGCAACTTGGCAGTGTGACTCACTTTCTAGAGTGCTCTGCAGCAGGCCTAGACTAGAACAGACCTGAGACCCCATCTTTAGTAAGCGCCATCTGCCTGCAAGTCCTTCTTATTTGCTCCCCACAGGCTTTCACACCTCGAATATCACATGCACGTGAATCTCCATGTCAGGCTCCTCTTCTAGAGAATCTCAGTTAAGGCAGCCACACACCAGCACCACAAACAATAGCTGCTATTATTAATATCAACTACAGTATCCACAGATGCAACGGCAATTAATTACATTACAAGTGTAGATATGCTTATTTTAAGGACATATCGATTTTAAAGTCTCTTAGCACCCAGAGATATGCTGAACTACATAGTTTGTTTTTTAATGTGGAAATGTATTTAGGTATGAGAAATAAGGGTAGAGTCCTGAAAAATGCCTATTTTAGAATTCTACTAGTCTGTTGCTCTAATCAAACTTGTTCCAGTCCACCACCACTTCCAAGTAGTCATGAAGTTCCCTTCTTAGCTGTGCTGCTAAAAACACAACTTTGAACATGATACTGATTTGTTTATTAAAGTGTCACTCATTCTTCCACTTAACCAATGTTTACGAAGTACCTCCTATTGACAAGGTACCAAAGAGGACAGCACAGTCATTCTAGCTGTGGAGGAGGTTCTGTCCTCAGTGAGGTCATAGTCTTATAAGAAATATGTCACATCTAACAGGACATAATTTAGACAGGGGTTGTGGGTAAGGTCTAGAATGTTTCCCAATAGCCTCATGTATTCAGAGGATGGGCTTTTGGCAGGTGAGTTAATCCCAGGGCATGGTACCCTTCAGGGAATTAATCCACTCAAGAGTGCAGAGCTGAATAGAGGTGGGCTTTGGTCAGAAGAGGTGGGCCACTGGTGTGTGACCCGGGGCTCTGTCCCCTCCCCATCACCTTCCATCTCTCTCTGCATGCTGGCTGGCATGGCACGAGCAGCTTTCCTCCACCCAGGCCCTCTACTCATGCCTTTCCTGCTTGGGAGCCAGTTCCTGTAAGTTGCAGGAGTTGGGTATTTTGTCCCAGTGACAAGAAGTGACTAAGACAGCCGGGAATAGAATTTAATGTAGAACATGACAGAATATGCAATAAGAAGTATAAGCTATAGGTTTGTAAACTCACAGAAGAGGGTTACTTCTGACCAGGCATGGGGCTTTGTGGAAGTCTGGCCTTTAACTGCGGTCATTGGGGGTCTGGAAGTGGAGTCCATGCGTGGTAGGTGGAGTGCGGCTCCGTGACCTCCACAGCTGGTGCGCTCTGTGTTACCACATAGGCTGGTGAGTCTAGCTCCCTTTCCATACTTTAAAAAAGCAAACAGCTAAGCACCTGATACAGCACAACAAATGCATGTCATAATAGGCAATTATTGATCAGGGAGACATTTTTATGGTGTTTTGGGAGTAACTGAATTATACGCACTGAAGTGTTTGAATTTTAATTGTTTACCAGTTCACTGGGAGTAAAATATGGAGTAATAAAACAGATGATACCCCATTCCTTCATATCCTTGCTCTCCTTAAGCACGACCTTCCTTTAGAATGGCCTTAGTCACCCAGGATGAAAGGCAAAGTCCAAGGGCTTTTATGATGCTGCCCATAATGTACATGAAATATTTCTCCACTGCTGTAATTCACCAAGAATAAATGGCATGCAAACAAGCTTAATTACTTAAGAGTTCAATTCGCCACCAACATATCAAAACTCTTCTGAAGTTTAATCATACTTTGACTCATTTAGGGAAAATCGCAAATATGATAATGCTTAAAATACTTACTATCACACAAAGGACATCGTTAAAGATCAATCCAGTTTTCAATACATACAGACATTAGATGAGGTTAAACGAGCAAACAGAACACCATACTAGACATATAACCAGTCACTGTTTTCAAAAACCATGGAGAAAAATTGCTACTCCCTTTAAAATCTGGACACCAAACTTGGTGCTATAGGTGTGGAAGACAGACTGGTATTTGCTCAAAGAATTTTCAAGTCTAAGGAACACAGACAAATATTTCAACTAAGAATATACATTTTCCCCCAAAGAACATTAAGTAGTTGACATTTCTGAATAGCTTCATCTTTCCCAATTAAGTTGAAAGAAAATATAAAACTTTCTTCCAACCTTCACGGGCAGCACTATGGGTCTGATTTAAGCATCTCCATTATGGAACTTGAGTGGCAAACGCAATGACGCAAGTGGGAGGACACAGGTGGCTATTACTCCACTCCTCTGCTCCCTAAGTGGGATTCAAAGCCATTATCACCCAGAGCAAGAGCATAAAAACTTATCACCAGATATTATAGAGAAATGTAATAGCAGCAAGGAGATAACGGAAAAATAAAAGAGCTAACTAAACCCATGCTTGACTGCATGGCTCTGAATGAAAAGACACCTCCACAGCAGGCGCAGCGGGTTCATGAAGTGCAGTTCTTCACAGGAAGGCAGCAGTGTACGCTAAGAAGTATGGGGCAGAGTTTTGGGTTTCACATGATAACATTTACTGAATTACCACCGTAAGAGCATCAGAAGATCTCTTGTTTAGAAGGAATATATTGGATAGGCTGACTTGTAACTAGCTCAGAACTAAATGCTAAAGTATACATCGGTGCCAAAGAATAAATCTCATATTTTCCAAATCTTATCTTTGCTTCCTGAATGGATACAGCATCTATGAAGTTAAATCTACGTGGGATCATGAAATGAATTAAAATAAATCTTCAATAGCATGAGTTGTCCTCTTGTTTTTTTTTCCCCTTTATATACAATGTCTTACTATTTTGTCTAGAAAGAAAAATTGAGCTATATTCTGCAATAATACAGCAGTATCATCAATGGTGGCTGAGTTATTGAATTATTACCTTATGCCGAGAAATCTTTCAAGTGCTTTACATAGGTTAACTTATTCATTGTTTACAACAAACCTTTAAGGTAGGTACTTGTTACGGCTTGGGTCTAAGTGTCCTCCCAAAGCCTCACGCGGTCATAGGGCTTTTTCAGAGATAGCTGAATCTAGAATGTGTGATGCTGGGAGTAAGGGTGTGTCCACTGATAGGTTTGGCACAACCCTAATTCCTAATAGTCTAGGTCAGATGAAAAGGGGCAAAAATATGCTTGTTAAGGCCCCTTGTTGCTTTTCTACCTTGTAGAAGTCATGAGCTGTTTTTCTCTGTGATGCCCCACTGCGATGTGCCATTCTGCCTTGGAGTTGGCCAACTATAGACTGAAACCCCTACCACCTGAGCTAACAGAATCTTTCCTCCTCCATCTTGGATCCTGGGTCTTTTGTCTCGGCAACGAGGCAAATAACTAACATAGAATTTGGTACCAGAGAAGTGGGGTCGTTGTTGGGACTACAACTAACCATGTGGTTCAGGAGTCCTTGGGACTGGCTTGTGGGAGGAGCTTGGAAAGGTTTGCAGATGCTGATGAAAAAGTGGAACTGAAAAGCCTGAGCCTGTATTCGACGGCAGATTCTAGTCAAGAGCTCAGAAAGCCAGAATTCTGATAGAAATCCTGCTGGTAAAGACCAGGCTTAGGAAGTTTCTGCTGAGAAAAGGGATTACATTAGCTGTTGGATTCCATGCATTGTAGCATGGCAGAAAGTTTGTCTACATTTTGCTCTTGTCTAGAGACCTTGCCTGAGACTGAGATTAAGGGCAGTGCACTAATTAATCTCACAAAAGAAACTTCAAGGAAGTCTAATGTTGAGGTGGTGTTATGGCTGCTGTTGGGGACTTTTAGCCAGATCTTTGTTCAGAATTAAGAGTAAAGAGGGCAGTAGAATAATTTAAAATGTTGTGAGTTTGGCCAGAAAGGAAGCTCCAGTAGAGCTATGGACTTTGAAGATAAAGCAGAGATCTTGGTTGCTAAGAAGGAATAGGAGACTAAAACAGATGACCTGAGGGCATCATAAAAAAGCAACAGGACTTTGGCCTTTACAGCCTGACAATTGCAAAAGTCAAAGACTCTGCTCTGAGAAGAAAGTCCCAGAGTACCATGTTTCATAATGGTGGACTCCTAGAGAAGTTGTTCCTCAAGAACTGGATCATAGACACTCAACCCCTACAACCAAGAGAGAAGGAAGCCAGCGTACTGCTCTAGCTAACAGCAGACCTTGGCATCATCCACATGGGGCTGTAGGGTCTGGAAGGTTGCCATCAAGATTTCAGAAGAAGGCCTGAGAGGTCAGGCAGTGTGATCCTAAGAGGGCAGTATGTGAGGCTGTGAGTGGGAGGCTGTGAGTGGGAGGCTGTGAGTGGGAGGCTGAAGGTGCACTGGAGACCCAAAAAGGTTAGAGAAGCCAGGAATGTGGACTGTCTGAGGGAAACTAAAGGAGCAGAGGTGATCCAAGAGAGAAGCCACAGGAGCTACGACCGCCTACGCTGCTCCAGGGGTGGAGCCACCCTGCCCTGTGGAGTTCATATTTTGGCATAGATTGCCTTGGATGTTGCTGCACACGACACTACAGGACTTACCACTTGGCCTGCTGGATTTGGGCTTGTTTCAGTCCTATTTGTTTCTATCTCCCTATTTGTACCTTTTGGAATAGAAATGTTTATCTTGTGCCATTGTATGTTGGAAGTATTTAACTTTCTTTTCATGTGTACAAGGACTCACAGTTAAAAGTACCCCCTTAACTTTGGGTGTCAGGTATTTTTGTCTCAGCAAAGAGAAAAGTAACTAACATACAACTAACAGAAGAAATCTGTTTTTCTTTTTTTAAACAGGGCTGGGGATCAATCTCAGGGCCTTGGAGATGCTAGGTGAGTACTCTACCAATGAGTCACCTTTCTGAGCCCTGTAATCGGGTTGCTATTCTAATTCTTATCTTCATGCTGAAGAAACCAAGGCACAAAGAAATCAGTTAATCTACCTTTCATCACACAGCTAGTAAGTAGCAGAACCCAGATTTGAATCTATTTGTTCCTGCTCCATAAGTCATAACATAACAGTAGACCCTACAGATAAAGAAGAATGACTTAGTAACGGGCACTATCTTAGTCTAATACCCATCACTTTTGAGATAAAGTTATGTAATTCATTCTTTTTAGACTATAACTCTACAAGGTCAACAAATGCTTACTATTGTGAAAGACTCACTGCAATCAAAACGTCAAAGAGCTCCAGGAGCCCTTAAAATTTTCCTGCCCTCTTCTATGATCAACCCATTGTCCCAAGCTCAGACAATGGCAACCACAGACCTACTCCATTTTATTTATTTATTTATTTATTTTGCATTTAGTACAGGATCTACAGGGTCTTCACTACGTAGATCGGACTCATAGTGATTCTGCTGTTTTCGGTCTCCCAAGCACTAGAATTACAGGCGCGTGCCACCTTGCCCAGGCTCAATTGCTGTCTCACCATGTCTTGGGGGCGGGGCCAGCATGGCATCTTGGGGATCTAATGCTGGTCCCTGCATCTGCCTGAACAGGTGCTTTAATCTGCTGAGCTACCTGGCTGGCCCTACAGACCTTTTTTTCTGATGCTATAACTTTGCCTTCTTTAGAAATGACATACAAAAAGGAATCGTGCAGTTATCTTTCTTGGTCTGGCTTTGTCCACTCAGCACCCTGCATCTGAGGTTCAGCCGCAGTGTTGCGTGTACCAGCAGTGTCTTCTCCTTCATTGCTGACTAGTATTTCACTGTAAGGACTGACTAGAGTTTCTTTTTCCATTACCCAGTTGAGTACCATTTGGGCTATTTTTACTTTTTGAAAATTACAAATAAAGTTGCTATAAATATTTACAGAAACATATATTTTTGTTTCATTTGAATAAAGATCTACATGTAGAACTCAGGCTGTACAGTAAAAATATATTTGAGATTTTATGTTTCTAACATTTTTATTTATTTATTTTTTGTATGTATTTACTATAGCGTCTACAGGGTCTTACTGCGTAGTCGGATTCACAGTGATTCTCCTGTTTGTAGCCTCCTGAGTGCTACCATGCCGCCATGCCCAGTCTCAATCACCATCTCAGTAAGCCCTGGGGGTGGGGCCTGCATGGCAGGCTAGGGATCGAAACCCTGGGCCTTGTGCTCTGCCTAAGCAGGCATTTTAATTCACTGAGCTATTTGGCCAGTCCTTAACTGAGATTTTAGAATAAAAAATAAAGGAGACTTAGAGATATGAAATGGCATTCGGAAAGTAGATGATAGCTTCCAATTTTAAATAGCTACAATAAGACTGGGAGAGATTAAGTTTTATTTTAAATTATAATATGCAACACTGGCAAGGACATTGAGAAAAGAATAATTTCATGCTCAGTTAGTAATTGGGTGAATTAGTATACCTTTTCCAGAGATGAATATGACGACATCTATAAGAATGTATTAGGGGCAGTGATTTTATTTCTACATTCAAAAATAGTCACAGATGTGCGTATTTGCTTCTTGTGGTATCATTCATACTTGTGGAAAGAAGACACAACTCTAGGGCCCATTGTCACATAGATTCTGTAACTTAGAATTCTTTCCTTCACCCTTGGAGGAAATCAAGGCATCGTTTTCAAAGACGAGGATAGATGTTTGGAACAATTATTTCAAGGATGTTAGAAAAACACTGTACATACTGTCAATGTATAAAAGATATGCATATGTACATCTTTAAGTAAAAAAACAGCCACATATATTTGTGAAAACATGGAAGGAAGATCTGGAAGGCTACGGTGCTGACCTGCAGGCCGTGAAGAGGGAGTGGAGGGCAGGCAGCTGTGAGAACGTGGTGCTGGTGTGTGTGTGGGGGATGAGCGTGGGGGATAAGAGGCTTGCTTTCTAGTCAACCATATTAAGTCCATATTACTTGCTTTCTTCCAGAATGAGCATGCATTCCTTGTCGTATAAAATATTAAATTAATGGCTAAATAACAACTGGCCGGCAGTCCCTATGGCCTCTTCCTCTGCAGGCCCAGTAAATCACCTACCCTAGGAAGCCTGGGAAGATGCAGAAGAAATGGAAACGCATCCAAACCAGCAGATCTGGTTCACCTGAGTCTGGGAAGAAGCTCTGGGGATCAGAGGTTGCTGAGAACAGGAAAGAAGTACCACACTTTGAGTCTACAGGGAAGCTCACAGACTAAAGAGAGGGCGGTTCTGCACATCTTCTTTGCTACCAGACCCAGAACAGGGTCAACACTAAGCTGAATTCTGCTTCCTCCCTGTTGTGTCTACTTAAGAAGGCTCTCACAGGTTCCTGGTCTCACTGATATGAACCACTACATTCTTCTTGCTCTTTCTGCTGTCATTCTACAACTTCACAGGAACAATGCTGAGAAAACAACTGAGCTGAGGGCTGGCCAGATAGCTCAGCAGATTAAAGTGCTTGCTTAGGCAGAGCACAACAGCCGGGACGTGATCCCCGCTGTGCCCTGCGGGCCTCACCCCCAGGGTGCACTGAGACAGTGACTGAGACAGGGTGTGGTGGCACATGCCTGTAATCCCAGTGCTGGAAGGCTGAAAACAGGAGAATTGCTAGAGTCGGATCTATGTAGTGAGACTCTGCAGACCCTGTCCTAAATCCATTTAAAAAAAGAAAAGAAAAGAAAACTGAGCTGAAAGCATAAAGCTGGAAGAGGGAGGGTGACTGGTGTAGCTGTGGATTCTCCCAAGTAAACCCCTGTGGATACACACTGAGATGAAATGATGCCTGGCAGGAGTGTATATTGGAATTATAGTTTTCATGCGCATAGTGTCAAATTCAGAGTACACAGAACCAAACAGAAGAATGGAAAAATAAGCTCTTTCAACAAAATGCTAGTTAAGCTTTGCCAGAAACTGAGAATGAATTTGGAAGACTCATGTTTCTACTTGTCTGCCAGCTGGTTGACACAGGTGTGCAGGGAACTAGGTCAAGGGTAATCTCTACCTGCCCCCAGGACGCTGGGGCACATAAAGCGGAAGGAGATCTTGCTTTATGAAAAAAAGACTCAAGAAGTTGAATGGAGCAAATGTATGGGTAAGCACTGCTTCTGCAAAAGAGAGAAACAAATGCATTCCCATGGGACCAAAAGCAACAGTCAAGGGGCCACCGAGCTTGATTAGTACTTTAACTCAAAAGGCTAGAAAACAATATTAGGTTTGTGAACTAAATTTTAAGCATACAAAAAGAAGTGAGAAAATCAATATATATTTAATTACATAAAGAAGACTAACTTTTATTTGTATATATTTGTGGTACATATGATTACGTTTATTGTGGGGAGTTGGTACTACACATAATTTTTCATTTTTCTTTATCCCCAGCACCTGCCCCCTCTCTCTGCTCTTTCCAAGTTTTTGTCCGCTTCCATTTGAAAAAGCTCTGTTTTCATTAAGGTAACCAGGTACGAAAGCAAGGTAATAAAGGGCTAGGACCTTTTTTTTTTTATTATTATTTTCTCTCTCTTCTCTTCTCTTCTCTTCTCTTCTCTTCTCTTCTCTTCTCTTCTCCTCCTCCTCCTCCTCCTCCTCCTTCCCCTCTCTCTCTCTCTCTCTCTCTCTCTCTCTCTCTCTCTCTCTCTCTCTCTCTCTCTCTCTCTCTTTCTTTTTTATCATGGCCGGCTCAGCCCGCCCTGGGGGTTGGGGCTGGCGCAGGATGTGGTGCCGGGGATTGAACCATGGTCCCTGTGGTTGCCTAAGTAGGCACTTTAGACCTCTGAGCCAT
>PVKN010013018.1:0-20258 GCA_004027915.1 Capromys pilorides
AGAGACAGAGACAGATAGAGACAGACAGAGAGTCAGAGAGAGAGAGACAGAGAGAGAGGAGAGAGGAGAGAGGAGAAAGGGGAGAGGGGAGAGGGGAGAGAGGCAGAGAGACAGAGACAGAGAAGAAGGGAGGGAGGGAGAAAGGCAGAGACAAAGACAGAGACAGAAATGAGATAGAGTCAGAGAAGGAATAGGAGGAGAGAATAGAAGAGAAAATAGAAGGAGGAAAAAGAAATAGGGAGGAAGGAAGGAAAGATAGAAACAGAGTCTTAAGTGTACAATATCTGTTCCACCTGTGCACACTGAATGCCAGCACTGGAACCATCAACACGGTATCAAGGGTAAGAAGCACGGTGTCTTGTCAGTCTTCTCTGACACTCTGATAATTTGCAGCCTTGTCTTCTGCAAGAGTGAGAGAGAGAGCCAAAGGTCCACGATGGTTGTGAGGTGCCAGGTAGGAAGATGGCCTCAGCAAGAGTGGGTAAAGATCCAGGCTGAGGCAAAGACAGAGAGAGGAGTGGTGGGGCAAGCTGCCCTAGGATGAGGGGACACAAACCACGGAAGGTGTCGCTGAGGCAAACAGGTAAGACTGCAGGGAGAACGCAGCTGCATCTCCATGAAGTCCGTGTGAGACAGAAAACCTGCGAAAGGATCAGGAGGGTCACACGAGGTCCATGTTGGAGGGAGCTAAACTCTGGGTGTTCCCTGGCCAGAACACTGGGCTGGGTGAACATGAACTCCTAGGGGAGGGCGGAGAGGAGGGGATGAGAGGATGGAGGAAAACAAGCACGCCTAGCATGGGAGTAGTCATCTTTGGCTTTATCTGCCGGGGCTGCAAACGCGTTTCCTGCATCTGGCTGAACAGAGGCTAAGTGCCACTGAACGAGTGCTGAGAATCGTTTTCGTCGGGATGCTTGAGTCTCCCTCGAGACCATGAATATGCCAGCCTAGTGCTACTCACACCATCATCTATAGACCAGTGACAGTTGGCAAGCCTATCCTGGATCTCAATGAGCTATCAGGAGGAAGTGTCTAGAAAGGTATATGGCGACTGGACACTGCCGTGACACTCAGATGAATCCTTGTGGTATTTTACAAAAATATTAGGTGTGTGATGGGTCTGGGGGGAAAATGTTCTTTCCTGATGGGTAACCTGAGAGGCACTGTGTGGGGTTGCTGAGTGGCCTTTCTCATTCCACATGGGTCTCATCTTAATCTATTTTCACACATAGCCTTTATAAAATGCAAGTGGGGCCCTGATCTGCCTCTGTCTGCTGCCCTCCAATGATTTTCTCAAGTCCCTCTGGGTGAGCACCACGTTCTTCACATTGGCTGCCCACACTCTGCGTGCGTGGTCCCTGCCCACCTCTCCGGCCTCCTCCTCTCTTCCCTCTCCCCACTAAGAACTTCCTTCCTCAGATCCTCATGAAACACAAGTTACTCCCTACCTCAGGGCCTTGCTGGAGTTGTGTTATCTGTCTGGCACTCTTCCTTTTCCATCTTGGTGGCGTTGTATCTCTTCTGCCATCTCAAGAGAAAAACCTCCCTCAGAGAAGCTGCCTCTGTAGGTGAGGATTCCAGCCTTTTGCCTTGATAAGACCCCATCCTTATGTGAACGTGCCTGTATGGGACTTACGCCATGCCTTCCTTCCCTATAGATGCGTGAACTGTAGGAGGGCACAGGCCCTGTCTCTGTTTTTGATGGCTCCTCAACTTAGTCATCAACTTGGTTGGTTTAGGAACTGCCCAGGGGATTATCAAAACACACTCTGGGTGGATCGGAGTGGGTCAAGGAGGTGTGGTCTTGGGTATCATACTGTCTCTGGCCCCTTTCTCTCTGGCACTGCTCTGCTTCCTGGCCACCATGAACTGCACTGCTTTTCTCTGCCAAGCCCTTCTGCCATGATGTGCCTACCTCGGAGCCCTCTAAGCATGGCAGAATCTCTTGAAACTGTGAGGAAATTAAACCTGTCCTCCTTGAGGCTGTAGTGTCAGGTACTGCATGCCCACAACAAGGGAGCTGACCTATACGTTGCTTCAGCACTGTGTCTCCCGGGTCCCTGACCCAGCTCATGATTCGCAGTGAATGTTGAGTGAACAAATGAACACACCAGCCATAGCTCTTGGCTCAGGTATTTGCGCAGCGTGTGCTTTGAAGGTCAGCACTTTATTTAGTAAGATAGTTCCCAGGCCTCCTTCCTCTGCCCAGAGGCTGGCAGCCTGGCCCAAGCTCCTGCTGATAAATCATGTTATTGGCACAACTGGACAGGAAAGGACAGAGTGAGTAATGGGAGTCAGGGACCGTGTCGTGGACAAAGGCCCCAGTTGACATGGTAACAACAAGCGGACTGGTGTGGCTGGGCTGTGGTCTGGGCCCTCAATGCGTCTGAGAACAGGCCCCAGGTCATTTTCCCTCTGTGCTGAGGAGCATGAGAAGGCCAGAAAGGAGGTGCCACAGGGGCCCAGGGGAGCCCGACTTTCTCCACCAGGATGGGCTAGAAGCAGCTTCAGCCAGGAGCGATGGTGCCCCATGCCGGTGTCACAAAAATGCCTTTGCCCAGTTATTTTTGATATAGAAACTGAGTATATCCTATCTGAAATGCTCAGGGCCAGAAATGTTACAGATTTTGGATTTTTTTCCTTCAGATTTTGGAATATTTTTATATACATCATGGGATATCTTGGGGAGAGGACCCAAATCTGTACACTGAATTTATTTCTCTATCTGCCTTGTGCGATATGTGAAAAGCATTTCATACAACATATTCTAACAATTTTATGCTTCAAACAACATTTCATGATGTGGGATTTTTCTACTTGTGGTATGTTAGCGATCTAAAAGTTTCTGATTGTAAAACATTTCAGATTTTAGAATTTTGGATTAGGGATGCTCAACCTATATGACATATAGTTATTAATATTATTTTAAAATTAAAACTATACTTTTAAATAAAAAAAAAAGAACCTTAAATTTTGCCTAACAGCATCTCTTACAGTTGCAAATGCAGGTCAGCATTTTCAGTGGCCAATATGATGGGTGGCTGTGTGCAGTTGGACAGGGAGGCCTCGGAGCTCAGCTGCCCAATAGCAACATCTAGCTCCATCCACTGTCGGTTTTGGGAACGTGAACAAATTTTGCTAAATCTCCCTGGGCTTTTATCCCTTCATATGCACCTTGGAGCTAAAGATGATGTCCACCTTGCAAGGCTGCTGTAAGGATTAGGTGAGCTGCACCCTATCAGGCACTGAGCATGCAGCCAATAGTAATGTCTGGTTTGAAAAGAGAAGCCAAACAATATAGAAGTAAGCAATGAATAAGCAACGTCTCTATTTTGCATTTTCTTAGTTGCACGCCCTGTTAGCTATGTCTACCAAGGTGTGGAGGTCTCTGCAGATGTACATTGGGATAAACGTGAGTCAAGGGGGGCAGTCAGGTAGGGCGCCTCTGTATGCAAGGATACATTCATGCTGGGGCACCTGGTTCGCATTTTCATGGACCTGGGCATGAGCACTTCCTTCAGTTTTGTGCCCTGTGCCCCTGCTTCACTCCTCTCAGCCTCATTCAGACCCTGTCACAGATAATGAGGAGGTTTCTGATAGTAGCAGAGGAGGTAATGTGGACCAGCTTTGCCACTAGACACACTGAATGGAATACTCGTTTATATATACCCATGTGCACACACAGCCTTCAAAGAATCAGCAAGCTAACAAGTAGTGGACTCCCCAGAATCTGTGGATGCCAGAGGCCTCCAATGCTACTATTAGCATTCTGACAATTGTGGCTATAATGAGAGACAAAGAGGCCAAATGGTAATTTGAAGACACAGTGCCAGGGGCACATGGTTTGGGACTCAAGGCTTGTCAAAGAAAGGAGCTTTGAGTAATTTTGTTGGGGACTCTGAAAGGCCGAATCCTAGAAGGAAGGGTGGAATTAAAGAAGACTGACCATGGAGAGACCATTGCTTGTTGGCAGTGTGTCTCAGTTCCTGCATTTGGATCAAGGTGACACCAGATTGCTCTCTTCTATAGGGACTTGAGCAAAGTAAATGTAAACCATCCATGCTAGAAATTAATATGACTATAGGTCTTAAAATGTTTCCACAAACAAGTTGGAAATGCAGTGTCTAGAATGCAGTAAAATGACAATGAGGCACAAAGGAAATGAGACAGAAGGGACAACAATCAGAAGAAACAACAGACCAATGAAATAGGCTGGCAGGGCCTCCAAATGTTGGCATCATCTGAGAAAACTTTAAAGTAGCTCTGCTTGCCAAGTTTAAAGAAATAAAAGCTGAAGTTAAGAATTATGGTAGAAAATTACAAAGAAAATGATGCAGTTGGCAATTCTAGAAGTGAAGGCAAAGGGACTTAAATTAGGAACTCACAGATGGGCCAGAGTAGATTAGAGATAGTCTGAAGAGAGATATAGTGAATAGGAAGACAAATCAGAAAAAAATTTAAGTTAAGAAAGGAGAGGTCAGAGATTGATAAATTCAGAAGAAAGAAAAGGAGGAGGAGATGAGGAAGTGTAGTAGTAGTAGTAGGAGGAAGATGAGAAGGAAGAGAAGAAGCAGAAACTCACAGTACATTTTTGGAGATTTAACTGGAACCCCGAAGGAGAAGAACCCAAGAATTTGGCAGGTGGTATTTATAGCGATAATGGATTAAAGTTTTCCAAAACATGAAAGATATCAAGCACAGATTTAAGATGTCTTACAAACTCCAAGCAGGACAGATAGAAAGAAACCAGTATCTAGGAATATCATAGAAAAAGAAAGCAAAATCAAACATAGAAATCTCTTCTTACTTGGCTTTGGGGTAGATAGACAATCTGTAGAGAGGCTGGCATCATCTACAACAACAAAACTCTACTGATCTCATGGCTGTCTGTTTTGATAGCTTTGAAATTAGAGGTAAGGGGGCAGTACCATCTGATTGTACTTCTCTTGGCAAGCCTGTGAAGCCGGTACCTGACCTCAAGATTAGGTGGCTCTTTTTCAAGTATAGAGATGTTTAAGATTCTATTACCTTTGGGCTGTAGTCACAAGTGTGGGGCATTTGATATCTATATTTCTGTTTATTCAATATACAATTATTGAGGAATGACAAACATGACAGATACTAGGGAGCTGTTGGCACACAAAACAGGTGGAAATTGGTGGCACCATTGCATTTAAATGTTTTTTTTTAAAATGTATTTAATACAGAATTTACGGAGTCTGCAGGGTCTCACTACGCAGATCGGACTTGTAGTGATCCTCCTGTTTTTAGCCTCCCAAGTGCTGGGATTACAGGTACACACCACCACACCCAGTCTCAATCTCTGTCTCAGCACGTTGGGGGTGGAGACTGCGTGGCAAGCTGAGGATTGAACGCTGGCCACTGTGCTTGGCCTAAGCAGGCATTTTAGTGCATTTACATGTTGATGAGCAAGACGGCAACAAGAAGAAGCAAGGAATGGTCAGTGCGTCAGAAGATTAGATATGACACAAGAGAAAGTGGGCAGACAAGAGGGCTAGGAGTGCTATGATTTTTTTATTACATTTTATTATGATGTTTATTTTCTTATTTCATAAGAAATAACAATGAGACAGTTTCAAAACATGTTAGCAGTACAGCCACCATAATTAATACAATGCATATTGCTGTCTTCGTAGTAGTTATTCAGAGTACAGGATGCATAAATGATAATTTTTCTAATCACTATTGGGGTTAAACAATGAAGATACTGCAAGCAGAAAAGTTAGGAAACATGGCAGGGGAAAAACCACACACTTATATACACAGGATGAGTTAGACAATGGTCCTAAGAATCTCCAACAGTTTTTTGACACTGAGGATAGCAATGTGCAACACTAAAACTGTGCTTGGAATACCTGTCATTCTGGTCTTTTAGACATGTGCTCCTTCTGATGTAATTTCAATTATTGCTGTACTATCTCTTAAGTAAATGGTTGTTTTAGAAGAAAACAAAAGAAGGGTAATAAAAGAGAATAAGAGACAAGGAAAAATGCTATAGGATTGACCTGCTACAATTTTGTATATACTTAGATTTCTAAAATTCTGTGTAAAAATGTGTAACTGTTTTTTTTAATCACATTCTATAGGAATTCATTAGATTATCAATGATTAATGGAAAATACTGATTCCATATTAAATCTCAGATGTGTGATATTCAGAAAGACAGTGATATAATGTTTCGTAGATTCATCAGAGTTAAACTAACCGAGGAGACAACATTTTGGCAAAGATCCACAGAAACATGAGGGTGAGCCTTGCAGACACCTGGAGGGAGAGTGGCTCTTACATTTTTTTCTGAGCACATAATCTCATTAAATATTACAGATGAGAGGTGAAATAGGAGTTCAGAGACAGTTGCTTCCATGAACTCTGAGTCCAATGCTTTGAACAGACTTGAAAAACATGGGTGGCAAAGCAGTATTGTCAAGTGAGGGGGCGAATCCTGAGAAACTGACAGGAAAGAATCCTAGTTGTGGAAGAGAGCTACACCCATATTATTTCACATCTATTTTTAAAGTGCTCCACTATACAGATGTTGGAATTGGATATCAGATGTAGTATATTAGGGTTCTGATTTGTGCAAGGAAGACAAAGGAATTCCATTACGGCTCCTGTGTTGCCATACAAGGCCTTCTTCCTACATCAAAAACTTGGCAAACAAATGACATTGCTTTGTTTTAGGTTGAAGGAAACATTTAAGGGATGAACATGTTATGTTTTGTGAGTCTTCCCTTTTGCTTTCCTAAATAACCTACCATCCAGTAGTGCTGAAGTTGGAAGTAGGCCAATTTGCTGCATATCCATGGCTGAAAACTGTTTTTCAGAAAATTGATGGGTCAAAGTAGCATTCCCCTTTGTCTAAACCATCTTTATTTTATTTTTATTTTTTTTTTTTTTTCTGGATCTCTCTGCAGAGAGCAGGCAGAAGAGAGAACAAGTCCGGGTAACGTGAAGTACATGAATCAAATTCAGGAGATCTAGGCTAGGTTCAAGTCATTTTACTAACCAGGAGACCTTAGATAATTTGTACCTCTTAGAATCTTGGAGGGGCCGGCCAAATAGCTCAGCAAATTAAGGCACCTGCAAGCAGGCGCAAGGCCTGGGGGTTTGATTTCTGGGCCTGCCATGCTGGCCCTGCCCCTGGGGTGCACTGAGATGGCAATCGAGACTGGCTGTGGTGGCATGTGCCTGTAATCCCAGCTCCTGGGAGGCTGTAAACAGGTGTATCACTACAATACTCTGCAGGCCGTTCCCTAAAAAATTAAAATAAATAAATAAATAAATAAATAAATAAATAAATAAATATAAAAAAATAAGAAAGAATCTTGGTCTATTATTGCAACATGTGCACATATCAAAACCTACTCAATAGAGTTCTTGTAGAGGTTAAATGAGGTGCTTTAGATGAGGTACTTTGTGTGAAGTGAGATAGAAAAATATGATGAATGCTTAAGTTTTGAAAATTATCATTAAAAGATATATTGCCATGAATGCCCTTTGAAACACTCTGCCCCACTTCAAATGCACTTATCACTCTTGCCATATTTTTTTTTATGTATTTAGTACAGGGTCTACAGGGTCTCACTACACAGATTGAAATCATAGTGATCCTCTTGTTGTAGCCTCCCAAGTGCTGGGATTATAGATGCATGCCACCACATCTAGTCTCATTGGCTGTCTCAGTGTGCCCTGGGGATGGGGCTGGCACAACATTCTGGAAATCGAACCTCGTCCCTGTATCTGCCTAAGCAGGCATTTTAGTCCACTGAGCTATCTGGCTGACCCTACTGTTGCCACTTCCTGAAATAGCTTTGGAAGTCAGTTCCCTTTGTTGTCTTTATGAGGTGTGATCAAAAATATGATGCACATTGCTGGTAGGTGCTGTCCAATGGTAAGGCAGGCTTGTAAAGACGTTATGGTGTGCCCTCACCTACTGAATTCACTGGGTCTGGCACCTGCGACTTACGGCTCTTCCCCAGTGTCAAAATGACCATAAAGAGTAAACATTTTTAGTCAACTGAAGACACTGAGGCAACCACTACAATGCACCTAAAGACACTCGTGAGAAAGGACTTCCAGAACTGCTTCAGAAAGTGGCAAGAATGATGCAATAAAGTGTATTTATTTTCCATTTATTTATTTTTAATTTTATTATTTTTTTTATATTATGGTCAGCTCAGCCTGCCCTGGGGGTGGGGCTGGCGCAGCAGGTGGTGCTGGGGATTGAACTGCGGTCCCTGTGGTTACCTAAGCTTGCCTAAGCAGGTGCTTTAGACTGCTGAGCCATCTCACTGGCCTGTGTTTTTAAAGTTATAGTATTTAGAGAAGAATCAAGGCAATACGTATTTTACTGTAATACATTTTTTAAAAACTTAAACATTTGCTGTGGTTTTCCATTACACATTATACAGCTTCTGTAATGTTCTGCCTATTGCATGTGCTAAAGAGAATGGCAGCTATACACTTTTTACTGTTGATATACATTTGACCTGGAATACTCTAGCTGTGTTTCATGGCAGATCATCTCTTATAAAGCTGGAATAGGCAAACTAGAGTGGATTCAAAGGAGAAGAGGGTACTGTACCAGCGGGAACAGAATAATGATCAGGAGGAGACAGGAAAGGGTAGACCTCATGTGGCAGAGGTCACAGCTGCCTTTTGAATTAGAGATCCTCCCATGGTGTTCAAATGTTGGAGCCTCATTTTGAACAAAGAAAAGTCAGCCCCAAATTCCAAAATCCATGGCTGGGATTGAGATTCAATGAGCACAGTGTCATCAAGTATGTGCAGATGGAGACCGACCCAGGAGCTAGCGTGGTTGGCACCATTTACAGAGGTATCATTTTGGATTTCGAGGGATGGGAGGAGAGACCACTTCACAACGTGGGATTTCTGGTGCACCTCTTGTGGCCTTGTAGGTTGCTCCATGGCTTAGCATTTCCCAAGTTAGAGCTGCAGTGTTCCATGAGATGCTAACTGATAGTCTGCTGAAAGGTTCCCACATTCTATAAATCCTTGAAACCCAATGTATGATCATATCAATAACTGGGGCTAGTATTTTTAGAGGGCTGGAAACCATTATATACAGGAAGCCTCAGAAGTATCTTCTAGAATTTGTCTGATTTCATTCTCTCAATGTACTGACAGGGCTGATGCTATCATTGGCCCCATTTCATGTGTGAGAAAATGGAATGTTGAGAAATGATACTCAGAGTTTAATCAGCTTGCCTGAGGTAGCACAGCAAATGAGCAAAGAAACAAGAATTGTAATTCAGATTGTTTGATCTTAATGTGTTCGCTGTTAACTTAAATGAAGAGTTTTTCCCTCTAATTTTCTGACTTACAGAAAAGGAAGAGTAGGGGATGGATCTAACCTTCCATTTAGGGCTATTTTGAGCTTAGCAGAGATCTTTGTTTTCAAAGTCGGAGGAAAGATATGTAGGTAAATGCAAAGCATGATCACTTCCGATTGGCATTTTATGTCTATTTGAAAGGATAGCAGATGTTTGTGTCTCCAGAGTCAGTCTTTATTCACTAGAGACTTAATGTAATGAAAGGTGCTTAAGAGTGCTGCAGTAAAGAAAGCTCTTCACCTCCATCTACCCAGTGTACCTCACTTTATTGTTCATCCTGCATTCCTTTCTTGCCCCTATTTCCTTTCAAAATATTTATTAGCATCCATAGGAAGAATGGTTCATGAAACACAGTGTATATAATCTCTCTTTATGGGAGAGACACTTAAAGCGGTGTTTAATTTATTCTCCACAGGAAAGTTACAACCAAGAAACCAAACAAACTGAAAACACTTCAACACAATTCCGTGACAAGAGTTCTTTCTTTGCATAAAGGGTAGCATAAAATGAACCGAGACACAGTGAGTAAAGTCTTCTAGAAGGTATTGTCCTGGGGATTAGCTACTGGGAATTTCACAACAGGGGAGGCAATGCTGGGAAATGGCAAATCGTGATTTATTGATATACTCTGAAATTTTCAATGTGTCATAAAGGGAAACTTGACAAGAGGTAACCTCTGAAAAGTCTTAGATGACATTCGTTTCAAATTGGCTAATGGTATTTTCATATCTCTTTGGTAGACCTAGTTCTGAATGATTATGTGAATAGTATTTTGCTTTTGAAAGTTCTTTCATTCTTTATATCATTTCATAGTCCTTGGCAGTACTGCTTAGGGCCCTGTATTCATTTTTAATCCATGGAAAAGAAAGCATGACTCACCCAGAGACTCTAACCTCTACAAATCATGCAAGATGATGATAGTGTCAAATAGTGATACAGACTTTAAATAACTATCAGTGTAAATGTAAAACTGTAAGACCCAGGAATAAAAGCTTCTGGAACACAATCCAGAAAGGCAGGTAAGCTGGAGGAAATGTTTGCAAGCACTGGAAAGACACAGCCAATACAATAAATTGTCAGGAAGTGGCACAGCAGGAGTATGTGATTGTGAAGTTAGCTTTTTTTCTTCCTAGGCTGACTCACAGACTACATTTCCCAGCATCCCTTGCAATTGGTGTCACCATGTGACTGAGTTCTATCCAAAGAAGTGGAAATAAGCATCTCTCTCTCCCCGCTCCCCCACCCTCTAACTAGCACCTACCCACAATTTTTCTTATCTTAGTTCAACAGTGCCAACCTTGGAATCCCTCTTGTTCTAGAAGCTGGTGAAAAGCCAGCTTTCTGGGTCATTGAGCTATTATTTGCAGGGAGCTGCCTGCTACTTAGGAGCACTGGCTGTATCAATGAAAAAATAAATTTTGTTGTGTTTGGGTTACTGTACCTTTTGGGGATTATTTGTTATCATGGCCGGAAGTCTAGGAAGGAGGTTGTATTTTGGAGGGGTCAAAGTTCTCACTAAGAAAGGACAGTATGAAGTCAAAAGGCCATGGACTGCAGACTGTGCCAGATGGGGGCTGAAAGGTTGACTCTGGCATTTACTTGACTCCTGGATCTTGGGCATGTTTCTTAATTTTCTTTAACACTAGTGTTTTTCCTTTAGAAAAATGAAATGATATGTTCCCTGTAGGCTTGTTTTGAAAGTTTAAATAAAACATATTTAATATGTCTGGTATTGTACAGTGATGGGAATATTATAGGTGCTCAGTAAGTGGTAGCTATGGTTGTTGACTTTTCCAATCACTTCTTAAAGAAATCTGTTCCTGCTTTCATTCTGCAAGTTATAATAGGGATGCCTTCTATAAATCTATATCCTCAAACTAAACAAAAGCAACCTCAAACAGAGATGAAAAATGCACTCTGCCTTCTTTTCAGTTCACCATAGTTATAGCTAAATAGTTATTTAAATAATGATCACTTTAATACGTTTTTCTCTTTCTAGATGGACTTCACAAAGGCAGGAATTATGTCTGTTTGGTCTCATTTGTATGCCCTGCCTAGCACCTGGCCTCACACATAGTAGAGAGTCAATAAATGCTGGTTGAACTCACCAATTGATGAGGATGTAGATCCTCCACTTATAAATCTTGCAGGGCTCCACCAATACTGAATCTGCCCCAGTAGGGGGGAGCACTGCCAGGCCAGCTGGCTCAAGGGCATCACATGGCCCCTTCCTCCCACAGTCAAATCCATCACCATGCTTTATCCTCACCTGCTGTAACTCCTGACTGGTACTGGTGCTCTCCAGGTGGCTCTGCACTGCATGGGCTTTCCTAGCCTATTCAGCACCTCTGAGTAATACTTTATCTTCTCAATGGCCATTGTGTCCTGAGTTGTTGACAAAACAATGTATATATGTATATTTACATCATATATACTATATGTGTGTGTGTATGTATATGTGTGCGTGTGTGTGTTTGTGTGTGTGTGTGTGTGTGTGTGTGTGTATGTATGTGTAGTAAGGGATCTACAGGGTCTCGCTACGGAGATAGGACTCATGGTGATTCTCCTGTGTTGAGCCTCCCAAGAGTTGGGATTATAGGTGTACACCACCACATCCAGTCTCATTAGCTATCTCAGCATGCCCCAGGTATGGGGCTGGTATGGCATACAGGATTGAACCCCTGACTCCTGCACTCTGCCTAAGCAGGCACTTTAGTCCACTGAGCTATTTGGTCAGCCCTAAAAACTTCCTTTTAAAAACACTGCTGTTCCTGGGTTTGCTGGTCCTGTTCCTCTGCACATGTCTACAGCTATTGGGAAACCTTCTACCAGGTCATATCTCTTGCCAGGACCCGGTCTTTCCTCTCTTCTTTCTTATTCCTTATGATGTTCATGGTGGTTAACTGTGAATACCTTTCTAGTTTTATTAACTAGTCCCACTCGGCTATAAATAGTCTTTTCATTAAACATTTCCCAAGTAACTCTTCAAGAGCAGGAGCCAAAACCTTACCAATAAGCACTTTAGAATTTCTAAAGTGCTTTCACATTCATTATGTCTAGGATTCATATTATCTTTATGGAATGGGTAGGATCATCCTCATTTCTAACAGTAAAGAGGTTGATGAGATGATAGCTTAGTCAACCTCCTCAAAATTCATCTTTGGCTCCCAAATATTGAACTTTTTCAAACATATGCCACTGATCTCTCTGTCTTCTTCACTGTTATATATCCAAATTGTGGTGCCTGGTCTATCATAGTTACTCAAGTAGCACTTCTTGAACAGAAGAAAATAAATGACCAGAAAGTGAGATCTTGAAGGAGTAGGAGAAAAGAGAAGTAATGTTTTCCCTAATGATGGGAATTACATGTCATTCCTAGCAAAATGCATAGGATGTAGTGGGGGCTCAGTAAGTTCTTCTCAGGTAATGAAAGAATCAGTAGGATTCTAGAGGTGGGCCCTTCTGGGACACCCAGTCATGACCTGTGAATGTTGGGTATTTGACGTGGGAGTCCCCAGAATGGAACTGTCCAACACAAACACCTGCTGCTTTCCAGCCTGATCAGAACATACCTTTTCTTTTCTGTTCCCGACTCTCTAGACTGGGGATGTGGCCAAACTGAATGTATCTCATTGATACCCAGCTTTCTGCTCATTGGTTCTCTGATTCCTATATGTGGTTAAAAACAGCTCTCAGTGTGCAGGTGCTGAGCAGCTGGCTACGCAGGAGGCTGGCAGCTGAGGGTTAACAGGGAGCTGCTTTGTGGGATTTGAACTTCTGTAGGGTCTCTCTGTGCTTCTGATTTTGAAACTCAGAACAAAGCAGAGGTCTGTTAAGTACAATTTCCCAAGAGACCCAGAAGTGAGATGGAGGGATGGGTGTTACCCCATCTTGTTATTTATTTTTATTATAAAATGGGTCTTTTAAGATAACATACATCAGACATCTTCTCATAGTACTGCTTAGGTGACATTTCATAGTTTGTTGAGCAGATTCTGTCCTGGTGCCAGTGGTCCGTGTACCTGATTAATGTCACCTTCTTCAACTCAACCCTTGCGCCTTTCATGTCTGTCTGGGTCCCCTGCAGAGTTGCCTGGCTGGCTGGCTTCTCACCACGATGACAGCTGACATAGAGTGACTTCATTGCAAATTTCAAGGTTATGTCCTCTGTTACCATCACTGCCCACACCCTACACACACACACACACACACACACACACACACACACACCCATGAAACTGACCTCAAGAGGCCTCAACTTGCAGAATGCTAGCTAAAAAACTCAAAGACCCTTGCATCGTAGCTTCTAAAGATATCTACATTTTCCGAGCATGTGAAGGCTGGCTGTGAAGGCATGGTACAGCAATGGCATGAGAGGAAGACAGACTGGATTCTCAGGCAGTAGAGGAGGGTGATTCAGAGCACAGACTCAGACATGCCAAGGTTTCTTCAATTCATCACTGGGTCTCTGAATCTCAAACTCCTCATTTACCAAATGAGGAGGATAGGACCATGCCCATAAATTTACATTGGGAGGTCAATGAGAGGAAGCACATGCAGTACTTTGTATACAGTAATTATTCAATAAATATTAGCTGTATATTATAACTCAAAAAATAATAGTAAGACCATTCCCCCAAACATCAGATCAGTTTAAATAAGCTTCTACAACCCGAGGGAAAAGTCTTGAAGATGGACATGGTATTGAGGGCCTTATCCTTGATTTACAGTTATGGAGAAAGTTATCTCTAACAACTAGGCTAATAGGCTGTACAAGAAGTCAGAGATATAAGATATATGATCACACTGGGGAGATAGAAACCCCCTGGGATTTTGATACATAAGGAATTTAATTCAAGGATGAATTACACAGAGGAGCAAAGAATGAAAAGGCCAAACTGACATAATGAAACAACTCAGAGATTGACAACACCAGGAAGCTCTTAGTCCAGAGGAGCAGAGGGAGAAGGTAATACAATCTGGGTCCAAGGTTGTAGCCACCTTTCAGAAAGTGGAGCTGGAGAGAGATTCCTAGTGGGATCTGGAGTTCCAGAAGCTTCTCCTGAAGGTGATGCCTGAGGTAAGGGATAGACAGAAATACCTTGACTTCTTTTTTATTGTCAAACACAGGGCTTTCCATTGGCCTGACTCAGCCAGAAGCAAGTTAGCAAAGGATTCTGGGGAACTGCAATGCACATGGATTAAGCTTCTGTGACAGAGTTGAGGGGGAAATAAATTGAGGTTTGGTAAAGGAGGCTTGCTGCATAAAATACAAATTTTCGAGTTAAATATGAATTCAGGATGAAGAAATCATGTTCATTATATGTATGCAAAAGTCAGTTCCTGTTTATCTGAAATTCAAATGTCACTGGTGTCCCGTGGATTTTATTTGGCCAGATTTGTTGAATCATTCACCTCTGATGGTGCTTTTTCCCTCTCTTTATCATGGGAGGTAAAGTCCTGAGAGATGACCATTTTGTACTGTCTACTAAAGTAAACCTAAATGCATAAAATATCACTGTACTTTATTGATTCTAAAATGTACACTAAAACATTTTCTCATTTGATAATGAGGATGCATTTTGAAATCAATGGCCTTTTACAACCTCTGCCAGCTAGACAGTCACTTTTACATCATTCTCATTGTCCAAATGTGTACAAATTTACTTTTTATTCCTGGTAAACTCACTAGACAACTTGGATCCATAATGGTTTAGTCAACAAACTTTTAAGAACCATTTGAGGAAGGATTATGAATTCTGGCTGTCACATGAAGAGTTCCCATTGACAATTCTAGTAAGGCTGAGAAACTGCTAGAATCAAAAATTGCAGACAGGGTCAACAGTTTGGGGAGAAGCTCCAGACAACTGTGTGATACTTCTGAAATAAAAAAGCTGCATCACCAGTACAATGGTATGACAGATGACACTGTTGAAAAACAAAACACAGACGTCCTTGAATGTGAGTCTTGTAAAGTGATTTAAAAGAATTGGATTTGGAATGTGAGGAGTTTTAGAACTACCCCGAAATCTCTTTCACTTATGTTTCCCTTTGTAAGTGTGCATAAGAATAATGTGATACAAATCCGAATAAATGGGTATGAAAGAGCTCAGACATAAAACTAAAATGATAAATGATGAGAAAACCTAATGTGATCGCTTAATTGGTAGTGTATTTCCTTCCCCAGGGCTGCTTAAGATAGTGGAAAGTCAAGAATGACTCTCACAAAAAGAATGGTGAATGACAGAAGTCACAAGCAAAAGATTATTTCCTGTCTGATGATACTTGTATGCCGTTCAAATACCCAGCCAAAACCAAGGTTTACTGCTACAAGTCAAGACAATTGTTCCCTTCCCAATGTCTGCTGTCATCCTGCATATGGTGAGACCTGGCTGCTGGTTACACAGATGTTGGCTTTGCAATTACTCACTGAACCTTACACTGAGGTTTTATATATTTCTCTCTGTGTTTGCTATGCTTTGGTACAATTTTGAAAAATGATGTGTTTTATAATTACTAGCATCTTTGATTTAGCTATTTTAGTTATATAAAACTGAAATTTTACCTCATTAAAATTTAGCTTATAGGTTCTGGGGTATTAGCCTGGAGGCCTAAGTGCCTACCTGGCAAGCAGAAGGACTGGGCTTCAATCCTTACTACCATATACTGCACCCGCCCTGGAACCCTGAGTGCCCTTGCTGGTCCCGAAACTGGGTGTGGTGGTGCATGCCTGTAATTCCAGGAGAAGACTGAAACAGGAGAATCACTATGAGTCTGAGCTGCATAGTGAGACTCTGTACCAAATAAATAAATAAATAAATAAATAAATAAATAAATAAATATCTGTTTTTATATCTATATCTGTATCTGTATCCATATCCATATCCGTATCCCTATCCCTATCCCTATGTCTATCTCTATCTCTATCTCTATCTCTATCTATCTCTATCTCTATGTCTGTCTATGTCTGTCTATAATTTAGCTTATAACATTGGCTTTTCCTAATCTAAAAGAAAGTGCCCACAAGGAGCAGGATGTACTGGTAGAGTTTTTGCCAAAACTACAAATGTAAGAGAATGGAAAGGGACTGGCAGTGAAGGCCAACTATCAGAGCCAGTTGTCCAGTTAAGGCAAGAGCCACCAGGGGAGAAGCGAGGTGGGATGGTGGTGGGCATGGGGGAGGCACTGAAGATAGGTCTGTATCCAAGAGAAGCCATCAGAATTTAGTTCACAGGAAGCTACAACCAGGCATTCACCTAGGCTGGTGCTAGCACTACTGCACTAAAGTTTGGAAAGAGTTACAGTGTTTACCTCTAGGTACTGATATTGTATATATTGAAAAATATTTTTACTTCCCTATATTTTCTAAATGTTTCATTATCAATATATATTATATTTGCATTAAGGGGAAAACTAATTTAAAAACGCATGCTGGAATTCCACGTCATGTTAGGTTGTGTTTGGTCTTGATGCCTAGTGGTGCCTGTGGACACTGTTACAGTCTAGAGAAACTATCTAAAGCATAGTGAATTTTCCACCCTGCACGAGTTCTTCTAACACTAATCTCAGGCACCTGGGAAGGTACTTGGGTTTCCACTTAAAAGAGCTCTATGCAGACTCATTATTTGAAATGGCCCACACCTCTACTTGCCCAAGCTCTCTCTTTGGGTCTTTTGTCTTGTGCAGCAAAGTGTGATTATACAGAACTTTGGACAGATGTGATCTGTGGGAGGCAAACATAAAATCGGTTTGAAATGCTCTCTTTTTCTTTTGCCAGTAGCAGCAGCTTTTCTTTCAACTACTATCCCGCAGAGCACTTCAACATATGGTACCAGCCTCCATCCTGCTATGAGTACCCTGAGGACACTTAGATGAGTAGAAAAGTAAAACATAGCCTGTGCCCTCAGGGAGCTCACAGTCTCCTAGGGGAAGCAGATGATATATAATTAATCAAAATATAGTGTGATGTTTATTATGATAGAGGAGTGCAGAGACATATTTTTTTCTTTCCAGCCCCTCTTCTTGTTGTATATATTAAGGTTAACATAACAGTAGGAAATATATATTCTTTTAGCATCATAATGCCTCAAGGATCAGCTAGTAGGGAATTAATCTTGGCAGTGTGATGGATCTGGCAGCTTTCTTAGCAGTCCACTGTGAGGGAGGCCAGGGAGAGTATCTCTTCCTTCCTCCAAGGACATAGGCTTCCTTCCCACTCCCCAACATTGGACACAATAGTGGAACAAAAGGAGATTCCAAGTGGCTGAAAAATAGTGTGCTAGAGACAAAGCTTAAGAAGAATGACAGTGTTTGAATAAGGAGAACATAGTGGAGGGAGAGAAAATACAGAAGGAGGATCCAAGTGGAAGAGGCTTCCAAGTGGGACAATGGTTCATGGGATATCATCCCTGGAAATCAAGAAGAAAATTCCTGTGCCCAGTGGAAGAGTTTATGGGCATTGGCATAGGGATATAAGAAAAAAATCCCAAGTCTTTATCCCCTTTGGAGTCTCCAGGGATTGGAATTCACCACTCAAATGTCAATTAAGGGACTTCAGCAGCATTCTAGATTTTATTGTGGGGCACTTCCTGACTGTGTATTTTTTGTGCTTTATAACCTCACCCTGCTAGATAAGGGTGCATATCTGTGGTCATCAGGCTATGGAGCATTTACTGGGCACAAGGCATTTTCCTAAGTGCTGAAGCTATTAATGAAATAGAAATCTTGTCCTCTGTGGGAATGACTGTCTGCTGGGAACACGAAAGAGCAAGTGGCTATGAGTGCTCAAGGGAGGAGGGATCAGCAAGACATTTTAATGCGTGGACATTGGAGCTAGACCTTGGAGGACAAGGAAGGCATTGTCAGGGGAAAAAGTTAAAGGAGGCAGGGGACAACAAAGACTGGAGAGTACACTGTTAAGTGTGATCAGAGACTGGGTGTGGCCTGGACCTGAAGGAGTTGATAATTTGCTATGCATGAACCAAATTGAACTGACAGTCATGTTTGGATGAGTGAGTACATTTTTTAAATTAAATTAAATTTATTTTTATTACTTTTAATTAGAACTAACAACGTGACAGTTTCAAAACATGTTAGTAGTACACTCCCAATAATTGATACAATGCATGTTGTTGTCCTTGTAGTAGTTATACAGAGCACAGGGTGTAGACGTGATAATTTTTCTAATCATTATTGGTACAAAAAATTTCTTCTTATTGCACTAAGAGAAAGTAGTTGTATACATAGTCCAATGTTCCATGTTCACAGTGGGTTATTGGCAAAACTGGCCATGTTGGAAGCTGTTGATTTAAGCCTTTTAAAGCTCAGCATACAAATCTAGCTTTATGTTTAATGTTTCATGGTTAAACTTTTCTGCTGGATGGTTAAGGACAAGTTAAAGCAAGACCTGTAAAACAAAACCTGTAATACAAAATGTAACTTTTGTATTTCCCAAAGTCAGTCAAATACACTCAGGATTTACTTTGAAATCACATACAGTGCTTTGTAGGGCTGTTGTCAGTGTCAGTCATCTGGATGAATCATGGCTACTGCTTGACCAGTTTTCTCTCTGTGAAAGCCTGAAAGAATGTTTTCTCTCTAGGTGACTCTCCTTAGGTACACTGTATATATTCAATCCCTTTCCTCTGTAGCCCCATAATCTCCTTGAACAGAAAATTAGGGAAACCCCTGAGTTATAGGATGTTACAGTACAGGTTCTCTTATGTCCTGAGTCCTCACTGACCTTGAAGGGCTAGGATGAGTGAATATGGATAGTTATCCAGGGGCTTGCCTTTTAGCTCACCAGAGCCCAAGCCATGTTCCCTCCCTTACATGTGGCCCTTGAATCCATTTCTAATGGGTACATGAAGGCAGCTACTGCAGTACACACATTGACCTCTGAAGGAATTTGGTTTTGCAACCTCTGCGGTCTAATTATACTTTTTTGATTATAAATCATTTTTATTTTAAAGAAAATAAAAAATAGTAAATAAACTAATTAGAAATGATAAGATTTCACTAAACAGAATAATAGGAATTCAACAATGGTTGTTACAGTGCATAATGTTGTCTTCAAATTAATTGTTTAGGTTACCAGAGATAAGTATGCAAAATTGATTAAAAAAGTTATATGAAATTAAAAAGGAGGGCTGGCAGTATGGCTCAGCACATTAAGTGCTTGCTTAGCAAAGCACAGGGGTCAGGATTTGATCCCTGGCACTGCATGCCTCACCAGTCCCTCTCTTGGGTGTGCTGAGCCAGCAATGGAATCCAGGCATGGTGGCGCATGCCTATAATCTCAGTACTTGGATGGCAGAAAACAGGAGGATCACTATGAGTCAGAGCTGCATATTGACCCTGCGCACATGTGCGCACATAGACACACACAACACATGCACAAATTGAGGAGAAAAAAGTAAAAAAAATTAAGCAAATCAGTAAATGTAATACAGCTCATCAATAAAGCTAAAGAAAAAAGGCACATGTTCATCTAAATAGATACAGAAAAAGCTTTTGATAAAATCCAACACTTATTCATGATAAAAACCCTATAGAAAACCAGAATAGATGGTCTTTATTTCACCCCTATAAAAGCCATCTATGATAAACCAACAGTCAGTATCATACTAACTGGACAAATACTGAAAGCCTTCACTTAAAAATTAGGAACAAGACAAGGATGTTCACTACTACCTCTCCTATTCAATATAGTTCTGAAAACATTATCCAGAGCAATTAGTTAAGAGAAAGAAATAAAAGGGATAAGGATACACAAGGAAGAATTTAAATTATCTTTTCCTTTGCAGTTGACATGGTATTCTACATAGAAGACCCCAAAAATTCCACCAAGAGAATTGGAAATTTAATAACCAAATTCAGTAGCAT
>PVKN010013019.1:0-20260 GCA_004027915.1 Capromys pilorides
GTGCTGAGACACCGCCAGTTCCTGCGGCGCTCCTCTCCTGGCAACCCCAGCCTGGGCCTGCAGCTCCTGGCTCCAACCCTGGATGACCTTTCTCCACCAAGCAGCACTGCGCGGAACATACGCAGTGAGATCTTTGAAGAGCCACATCGCTGTCCCCTCCAGCAAGTATGAGGATGCAAGGGAAGGTGGGTGGCAGAGCTGATGAACTAGAGAGTGTCAGGGCACAGGGGACACAGTCTGATTTCTCCTCTGTACTGGACAGTATGCTCGGCTGCAGACGACCTGCTCTTTCCCCACTCTGGCTGCGCTGGTAGCAGAAGGGGAGCAGAAGGCTTGGGCCTCCTTCGACCCAAAGGCCCTTCTGCCCCTGCCAGAGGCTGCCTATCTACCCAGCTGCCAACTCAATCAGCGCCTAGCGTGGTCCTGGTTCTGTTTGCGACCCTCTGCTTTACACCCAGCCCAGGTAAGGGGCTCTGGAAGGCTTGGGGACTTCCTGCCACCATCATTGCCATTGCTCTAGCATAGGTTACTCTCATGTTTTTGGTCATTTTAACTATAGGAGCCACCTTTTTTTTTATTTTTTTTATTTTTATTTTTTGAGACAGGGTCTCACAACATAGTGCAGGCTGGCCTCAAACTCACGGTGATCCATCTATTTTTAGTCCCCACCACTTGATTTTCCCTGTGAGAACTAGAAAGAGTATAGTAAAATGCAACTTGGATTATACAGTTCTCTTGTTTAAACATTTTCATTGTTCAAACACTTTTCTCTTAGTGCTTATATAATAAAACCAAACTCCTCAGTATGTCCTACGAGTCCTGCATAGTCTCATATCTCTAGCTCCAACTGTGCACTGTATTCCTTGCTACTGAATGTATGAAAGTCTTTCTGATTTTTCCCACCCATCTTTCCCTCTTGAGAGCAGCCCCTCTGTACTGGAACTGATGCTCATTACCAATTTAATATTTGAAGCAAGGTTGTACTTTCAGGGGTCGTTTCTGTGGTAGGTTACTAGAGATGTTTCTCTGATCACGTGGAGCACCCAAAACCACGAGGAGACAGGAGAGGCAGTGCTCCTTCCTTGTGTGAAGCCGGCTCTTGGTGTTCTGCTGCACTGCCCCCTGCCGGTCGATCTTGCTTTCTCCTTGCGGGGAGCAAGAAGGAAAGAGAGTAGCCTGAGTGACTGCTGTTAAAAAACAAAACAAAACTGGGCATGGTGGTGCAGCAACTTAGTGAGACCGTGCTCAAAATAGGAAACTAAAAAAGACTGCTGATGTAGCTTAGTGTGAAAGCCCTGAGTTCAGTCCCCAGGACCAGGAAAGTAAGTAAATATTTGATCCTGGCCTCCTCCTTCCAATAGGTTTTGTGTTTTGTTTTCTTCCGTGACAGGGTCTTGCTTTGTAGTCCAGGCTGACCTTGAACTCACTGTGTAGTCCAGGGTGTCTTTGTGTGGCAATCCTCCTGCTAGTGTTACAGGCATGTGCTACCACTCCTGGCTCTTCTTACAGGTTTTACTTGGGGTCCTGGTGGCTTCATCTCGTAAAGGTTATCTGCAACTTAGGGACCGAAGTGGCTCTCTGCCTTGCCTGTTGCTGACCAAGGACTCGCAGCCTGTCACTGACCCTCGGCTCGTAGGTATGGAGCTCAGTGATGAAAAGGTGGTGTTGGTAGGGTAGAGATTGGTAGGCCTGGGTGTGGAGTGATAGCCAGGAAGAAAACCTGCTGGGGTTTGCTAGATGCCAGAGTGACACATGTTGGTGAACAACTCTGAGGAGAAGTTTGGAAAACTGGTATGGCTCGTATAGAGAGCAAGCCAGGGGACCCTTGCTAAGAACTACACTTCCCATCTGCACCCTCATAACTCCTAACATACATACCAGGATAACCACTCTGTTTCTTACATTCTTGGTTTGGAAGAGCAATGGTCTTATTTGGTTAATTAGAATTTGTAGACAGGAAAACCCTAGAGAGGGGAATTACTGGGAATTAGGAAGAGGCGTTTTAATGATTTATGAAATCAAAGCCTTTCAGCCCAGGAGGCCATGGGGCAGATGGAATGGTTTCTCCTAGCTTTATTGCCCTCTGGAAGGTGAATGGCCTTGAAGGGAATCAGCTCTGGCCTCGGGTGTACAGCGACCCTGCCGCGCAAGCGTTCTGCCTCACTGCTCACTCCACAGTTTTCTTTCCTTGCCACAGTAGAGATCTTTCTTCCTGTAGGCTGCCTGGTTCGGGCAGAGAGGTTCCAGTTGGTTGTAGAGAGGAATGTCAAGAGCAGCTTTCCTTCCTGGAGGGAGCTGGGCATGGGAGACTTCATCCAGAAGCGGCAAGCTAGGTCAGCTTCTTAGGGTGGTGGCTTCCTCCTGAATTGAAGTGGGAGAATGCTGGGACCCAAAACGCCCAATGCTTGCATCACCAAGAAATCCGTTCCCCTCTTGCCAACAGAGTTTATGCCCAGTTCTTTCTCGCTGACTCCTTGATCCTGCCTGTGTCCAGATCTGCACTCCATTCAGCCACTCCCTCAGCATCTCCTCAGGCAGAGCTCACCTGCCCAGAGGAGCCTGATGTAGGACAGAGCCGTCTATTCTTGCTGTCCCACAAGGAGACCCTTATGAAGATGAATTTTTGTGCCTCCCCAAAAGCCAGCACAGAAGTGCTCAAACCCACCTTCAGTTTCCAGGTGTCAGGGATCTGGCTTGCGGGCACCCAGAGGAAAGAGGGAACTGGATGGGGTCCACCTGAGCCCCTGAAGGATGTGGACAAGGATCAGAAGGTAAAAGTGTGGCTCCTGGCACCTGGTCCTGGCCTCCCATGCCCAAGCTCAAGGCTGGGACACAGCACCCTGCTGTCCTTCCGCACAGGTTCTCCTCCACTTCTGTGGTTCTTCAGTCCGCTGGTTTGCATTCCTGCACCCGGGGCAAGTGTACCGACTTGTCGCCCCTCTCTCTGTGAGTGCCCACCTCATATGCCCCCCCCACCCCCCGATAAAGCTGTGTTTGGTTGGAGTCTAGGAAAGGCACACTGGTGTTGATCCCTCCAGGTCTCTTAAAGAGGCTGGGTCAGTCTGTGTTGACTTGTTCTTCACCAGGCTGCAAAAAGAAAGTATTGAGAGATTTTGTGACCCTTTGGCCTGGCACACTCAGAGGCAGTTGTCTTCCCATTTTCTGGCAGACACCGATGTTATTTGAAGCAGAGGGTTCATCCTGCGTGTCTCGGCGTCCTCTGGAGCTGGCTGCCTGTGGGTCCTGCCTTACAGTCCAGGACAAGTGGACCCTGGAACTTGGGAGCTCCCAGGATGTGCCCGAAGGGCTCAGCCTACACAGGCCACTGCCCGAGTCTTCCCTGCCCAACCTGCTCAGTGGAAAGTAAGTGTCTACCAGCCCCTCACCCTGGCAGTTTGGCCATGCTGTCTCCTTTGTGCAGGTTGGGTTTGATGAGCAGTCCATTCTGCTCCAGCATGTGTCACCTCTTTTGTTTTTCCTCCTTTCTGTGTTGCCAGGCTGGCCTCCAACAGTCCCTCGTGCCTTGCTCCCCCTAGGAGCTGGTACTGTGGGCTCGTGTCATGGCACCCGAGCAAGAGTTTCTTTAATGTGATTTAGCTGCAGAGGAATAACGGCAGTGTATGAAGGAAGTTGTGATTCATGTTTTTCCCCTAGCCCATGACTATTCGCAAGGAAGCATTCTTACACTTGAGGAAAAGCTTTAATAATGAAAGAATATAGGAAAAGCATAAGAAAATATAGGGGGAAAAGCTGAAAATTTAGAGAAGCTTTGTTTAATGCAGGTGGCTGGATAATGGCTGTAGGAACAATATTTCCACATGTAAGCTTTTTGAGTTGGGCATGCTGGCACATGCCTGTAACCCCAGCATTCTTTTGAGCCCCTGTCTCAAAAAACAAAAACAAAAATGGAAAACCAAGTAAATGTTTCTGTTATACTTGCAAATTACAGCTTTCCGGAGGCTGAGGCAGGAAGATTAGGGGTTCTAGTTAAGCCCTGAGCTGCACAGTGAGACACCCTCCACAAAACAGTGTTTCCAAAGCCTGCATTGTGAGGGGCTGGGGGCTGAGGCAAGGCATGGACTAATTCTTTTGACAGAAACTCTAGGTACAGATGTAAGGGTAGATGGAAGGGAAGTCCTCTGGGAAGGCCTCAGCTTCCACAGTGGCATAGACTCAATTTTTTGGATTTGTTTTCCAATTGTACAGGTTTCAAATATCCTGCTTCAAGCCTGAAATTCATATTCTGTTACTCTTAGTAGTTTGGCAGAACCCAAGGTTTTCCAAGGTGGTTTTTTGTTGTTTTGTTTTAGTTTTTGGTGGTTTATATTTTGTCTTCTTGAGGCAGGGTTTCACTATGCAGTTCAGGCTGGCCTCAAACTCATAGCTATGCCTGAGCCTCCCAAGTGCTGGGATTACAGGTGTGTACCACTAGCCCCAGCTTCTTGCTTTTTGAGACACGGTCTTGCTCTATCATTTAGGTTGTCCTTGAATCCACTAGGTGGACCAAGCTGACCTCCGACTCTTGTCAGTCTTCCTGCCTCAGACTCCTGAGTGCTGGGATATGGGTGTGTACCACCATATCCAGTTTCAAGATCGTGCATGTGACACTGTAGCAGATATGTAGCTCCTCTTTTCGTCCTTGGCCATGTTCTCACCATTCATATGTTCTTATGCTTGGTTTCCCTGTGTATTTTACTTTTCAGTTTCACTGATTCCTTGGTGTCTTTCTCAGCTGAGATTTTATCACGGACAGTATGTGAGCCACTTCCGGGCCATTGCTGGACAAAGCCTGGTAATGACCTCTCCTCTGGGGGAAAGTATGGAATAAGCGGTGAGACTTTGTGGTCCTAACAGATCCCACCAGCCGCCTCTCCTCCTGCAGGGAACACTCGGGCCGTGAGAAGGTGTGTGAAGCTAACCGTAGTTCTAGAGCCTGCTAACTATGAATTCCCCCCACACTTGGACATATATATGGAAGAACCACACTTGCCTGCCCCACTAGGGCTCCTTCCAGGAGCCCAAGTCCACTTTAGCCAACTGGAGAAAAAGGTTTCCAGGTGAAGCTCCGCGTCGTGTGGCCGCTCGTCCTTGCCCTGTGGACCTGCTGCTCTTGAATGCTCATCCCCACCCAGCCGTGCTGTAGTGACACCGACCGCTCTGCTTGCTCTCTCCTTTCTTCCTTCTTTCCACTACAGAGGGAGGAGCAGGAGCCCTCACACTGAGCTACATGCCCAGCCCTTTTTGAGACAGGATCTTAACAAATCGCCGATGTGCTCAGGCTGATCATTTCAGCCTCCCAGAATACTGGGATTACACACAACTGCTTCTTTGCTTGCTTTTAGTATGCTAGTTTCCATGCGTGCCCTCTACGCTGCTGAGCTGTTGCAGACCAGTCCTTGCCTTATTCTTCCCTCTGGTTTGGTAAAGCTGGGCCAGGGCCTGTCCTTAGCGAGGGGGTAGCCAGCCCTGTCAAGCGTGATCTCTTGAGTGTAGCTGCTGCCCCAGTCTGACTGCTTGCTCTTCTTCACTGTTCTCCCACTCACAGGTCCCACAACGTTTACTGTTGTTTCCAGCCGTCCACTTATGTGCAGGTCCTGCGTTTTCCCCTGGAAACCACAGTCAGGTCAGTGCCCAGTCCCTGATCCTTGAATTTCATGGTCTCATTCATGTCCTTGGCTCTGGGGCATTTGCCATAGCTAGGGTCTTCTCCAGTCCCACAAGAGTGTGCTGGTTAGGATTTCCTCTGCTCTAAATAAAAAGTGCCCAGTACTTACCATTTTGCTCAGAAACATGTTCTAGGCTTTTGAATGATTTTCAGTCTAAAAAGCAGTTATTTCTTGGTTAACATCCTGGGGCTGGAGTCTGAGAAGTAATTGGTGATTATTTGCCAAATTGCTCAGGCTGGTCTTCTATCTGTGGTCATTGTGCCACAGCCTCCCAAGCCACCAGGATCATAAGCATGTGCCAGTGCCTCTAGCTTTCTGCTTGCTTCTTAACCACTGCCTCTCTCCGTCTCTCCTTAGCGTTCCTCTGCCCCACATCTACCTGGCTGAGCTTCTGCGGGGTGGACAGGCCCCGTTCCAAGCCACTGCCTCTTGTCACGTGGTTTCTGTCTTCAGCCTTCAGCTCCTGTGGGTGTGTGCACACTGCAGAAGTGTCTGTCCCCAGGTAGGAGAAGGGCCAAGCGGAGCTGGCTGTGGTGTGGCAGAGGGATGTGCTGGGACCCATCAGACTTAGCAACCACTTGTTTCATCCCAGGGAAGGTGCTCTCGGCAGGGCTCCACCTGCCCCACCCAGACGTCAGTGAGCCAGGCCAGCCTCAGGTGGGCACCCACTGCACTGTGTTCCTCCCTGTTAGACAGTCTTTGTCTGTCTTAGCATGATTCCTGGCTCCTCAAAATTGCTTAAGAAACATTTTTTGAATGAATAAGGGTTAAGTGACTGGACATGGGGGGTGGAGGAGACATTTAGGGCTCCGGGCCTTGGCAACCTGGGCCTGCTGTGGGGATTTTGTCTCCCTCCTCTTTCCCTAGGCTTCTGGTAGAGGATGGCACTGCTGAAGCCGTGGTGAGCTGTAAGAATCATCAAGTGGCAGAAGCCCTAGGGCTGTGTCCTAGTGCCTGGACCTCCCTCCTAGAGTTCACCCGAAGGCCAGGCAAAGTAGCTTTGCAGTTTACATGGCCTGGAGCCCAGCTGGAGGTGAGATGTGACCAAGAGGTAGGGGCTCAATTACCCGGATTCCCAGGTTTGACTGAAATTTGGGCACTTAGGTTCTAACAAATGGTTTCCCTTTCTAGTCTTCAGGCAAGACGAGCGAGCCCTTGACACTCTTCCTCAGAACACTTTGTTCTAGCCCCTCTGTCCTCCGCCCTATTGTGCTTTCTTTTGAGCTTGAGAGGAAACCCTGTAATATCGCCCCATTAGGTAAGTATAGCACATGTGGCTGGTGCCCAGCAGGAAGCGGGATGAGGGGCTGACTGGGAGTTTCTAAACTTGGGGAGCAGCATAAGAGCAATGAGGACTGAAAACTACATGTGGGGCATGTTTTTCCTCTCTTGCCCTTTCAGAACCTCCCCGCCTACAGCGGTTCCAGTGTGGGAAGTTCCCTCTCCTGACAAGGGTGAATCCCAGGCTTCGACTGACCTGTCTTTCTATCCAGGAGCCAGAGCACCTCAGCTCCCAGGGGACCTCTGCCTCCTCCTGTTGATCAGAGCTACAAAGATGATGGGGAAACACCTTGCGGGCACAAGTGCCTGCCTGGCAAGTGCAAGGTCCTGAGTTTGATCCCCAGTTCTGAAAAAAAACAGGAAAAGATGGCCTGGAAGATTTCCTGCCTCCTTGGGAACCTCGGTTCCATCCCCAGCCTCTTTGTGGCACCTTCTCTTTCTGTCACTGAACCTGGATCGCTATCTTTTGGTTCACAAACTGCTACCCTGTTGTAACTCATTCTGGTGCCAGGCTTCCTGGGGCTGGGTGGGAACAACACACCATGCCGGTTGATATTTCCTCTGGTTGGGGTCAAGTCACCTACACGCACAGGCAACAAGCAGTTGGAGTCTGCCTTTGTGCCAGCAGCTGGCAAGACCAAAACTTTGTTTCTTGTGAAGATGCTGGTCACAGCGTTTAGTTCCAATAAACCTCTTTGAGGCCCTTTCTCAGTGTGCTGCTCCGGGGTGCCAGGGATCCTGGCCTGGCCGACTCACCGTTGCCTTTTGTTTACCACCCGCGCCAAAGGTGTCAAGTGATTTGGAGACGAGCTCTAGTCCCGCAGAAGAAGGAACCAGTCAGACCCCCAGAGAGTGAGTTGAGTCAGGAGAAAATTAAGGCCACGGCGATTACAGCCGGCGAAGTGGACCTGGGACTAAGTGTAAGAGACTGGAGGTGTTGTAGAGGAAGGAGCTGTGGAAGCGCCGAGCGCTGGGAGCCCGCCCCTGGGGGAAGCCGGGCCTCGCCGAAGCACCCGGGTCGGAAGGTCCTCCCTGGGCTTCCCCGGGGCGGGCGCTGGGGCAGATCCTCTCAGACGTCTGCAGACCCGGCCGGCGTCTACTGGAGCACCTGGATCGCAGAGCACAGAATTAGGGCGGAAAGCAGTGCGCTGCTTGTGTATTGGCGTTCCTTTCCCGAGTCGCTAGGTGGAGTCCCAGAGCCAAGTCCCACCTCAAAGCTGCTTGGAAAGCTTCCTTTTGGCAGTTTGAGATTGGTTTCATTTTGTGTTTGGGGAACAGTTGACGGTCACGTTTTCTGAGTGTCAACGTACAGAGCAACACTTTATCTAGAGAGCAGAGAAGGCTTGCTCCCACGGCTGGCCGGTTAGCTCAGTTGGTTAGAGCGTGGTGCTAATAACGCCAAGGTCGCGGGTTCGATCCCCGTACGGGCCACAGGTATACTTTATGCCCCCACGCTATCCTAGAAAGTTTTTTTCTTCCTCCGGAGCATGTGGATTACAACGTTACACATGCCTCGCAAAGCCTGACTTGTTGGGGATAGGAAAGGAGAGGTGGGTGAGTTGAGGAGGAGGGAATAATCTCTTAGCCGCTCTCTTGTTTTTCCCCCCGGAGGCCATTGCTAAAAGAATAGGGAAGATTGGGAGAGTTCTAGAAAGGCAGAGTAAAGCTAAAAGTTGCTTCCGATTTGTTGACTAGCTCAGGTTAGAGTATGAGCGTGGGGAAAGTCGACTCGGAATGATACAGGATAAAAGCTGGCAGTGAAGGCGTGTAGTCGTGGCCGAGTGGTTAAGGCGATGGACTAGAAATCCATTGGGGTCTCCCCGCGCAGGTTCGAATCCTGCCGACTACGTGGTATTTTTCTTTATGTGTACCCTGCATTATACCATTCTTCAAGCCGAGAAGCAAAATCCATCGTCATACACTAATCCGTTTGTACCCAGTCTCTAGAACAGCTAGTTCATCAACTGGGTACCGCAATCCAAGTAGTAGAAGTGATTTTTCCTTCAACGGTAAGAAGTTTCGAGGAGTCAGAATTGCCTGGCTGATGCATAACGTACTCGTTTCAAGCCCTATTTTCCTGTAGGGCTGTCTGGAAAAAGCCTTGGCAGCGGTGGCGCCGTGGCTTAGTTGGTTAAAGCGCCTGTCTAGTAAACAGGAGATCCTGGGTTCGAATCCCAGCGGTGCCTTTATTCCTTCCAAATTAAGATCCGGAGGTATGTTTTGTGGCGAAATTCAGCTCCCACCTAATCTATCGTTTTTGTATGAGGGCGCACAAGGACGCTAGCTCCTCTCAGAACTCCGAAGTGTCCTACTGAGAAGTTCTGCCGGTCACGGGAGAGCAGAGCGGAAGCGCTCAGCCTGCGTTCCTTGGCCTCCTAGGCGCCGCGCCCACCGGTGCTGTGTCGTACCGAGAGCCACCTGCCCACTCAGACACGCTGCGCCCAGCGCTTGCGTCTACCCTTTCCTCTACCCGAGCCGCTTGGATGGGAGGATGGGTGTCTTGGTTCTGTCTTTTGGCTGAGGGCCCCACATTTTATATTTTTTATGTATTATATAAGGCATATTTGCATTTTTAAACTTTAGTGCGGCTTCTAGGTGCAGTCGAGAGCCGGGCCTGTCTCGTGTGATTGGGTCCACCCCTCTCCAGGAGCCGGAGGCCGGCGGCCGGCGGGTAGGATCAAGGCTTCTCAGCTGGCCTGGCGCTACCAGGTTTCTTGCAAGAAGGCGCTGAGCGCTGAGGCCAGGAGGAGCAGAAGTGAAGAGAGCGCCGCCGGGGGTGTCCGGGGAGCCTGCTGTGAACCGGCTGCCCTCGCTGCAGCAGCGCTGAAGCCACCGTGATGGAGGAGGAAGTGACCGCCGGGGAGCGGCGAAAGAAGACCCTGGGCTGCTGGCAGGCCCGAAGCCTCGCTGGAAGACAGTGGCCAGCATTCCTGACGCAACCGGCTGGGTGACGCGTGACTAAAGGCTTGAAGGAACTGATCTCCTCAGGTCAAGCCAGGGCTGGACCCCGAGCAGCAGCAAGAGAATAAGCGGACCCCTCCGTCGGCGCCCCGCGGACACAGCCACAACACCCCGACGCTGAGGACGTGGGCAAGGCTGGAGGGTGGTCGGGGAAGGCTTTCTGGAGCGGGCAAGCCAGATCCGAAAACCCAGGCAGAAATTTGCTGCGTGTGCTATTAAACACCTGCCGTACTGGAGCCCGCCTAGGGAATACAGCGGTGAAAAAGAGGCGAAAAGGCCTGCCCTGCTGCAGCTTGTAAGGGGAGGAGGATGGTGATGCAATAAACCTCCAAATGTTTACGTTCTATAACTGTACTAGATCAATATTTATTTGTGCTAGATAATTGCTATAATTACCATGGGGAATGGGGAGGACGGATTGATTATAGAAATGTCAACAATTTGTACCACGGTATTATGGGACAAGATGAATTTAACATTTACTGGGGAGGGTTTGAGATCGGATCTAGCAATCCTGTTCACGTGGACCTTGAACTCACTATGTGGCCCAGTAGTGGCCCACACTGGCCTCAAACTCACAGCAATCCTGCTTCAGCCTCTCCAGTGCTGGCAACACAGGTATTTTCCATCATGTCCAGTCAGGAGTTGAATTTAAGACATTTGGAATTTTTTTTAAGGCCTTGATAACTGTATGTGGAATCTGAAGAGAAAATGGTCTTAAAGCATTTGGTGAGCAACAAAAGAACCACCAGCAGAGTGAGGAGACAGTCCCCAGAAAGGGAGGAAAATTGCCAGCTGTTCCTCAAAAAACTAACATCTAGAATATATAAAGACCTACAACAAACAAAAATAAAACAAACATACCCAGACCCCCTACATTTAACAAATATGTTTGTAAAATGCTCAACATCACTGGTCATTTGAGAAACGCAAATTAAAGCAACACTGATGTTCCATCTCTCTCCAGGAAGAAGAGCTACCATCCAGAAATCAGCCAATTACAACTGCTGGCTGGGTTGTGGGGAAAATGAGCCTCCATCACGCCGCCCCTGGTGGCGGTATAAACTGTATATCACCACTGTGGAAATTACTCAAAACACTAGGACAAGAGGCTCCTTTTGACCCAACTGTTCTCCTCCTAGGTATTTTCCCAAAAGAGTGAAAATCATCGTACCCCAGCAATGTACGCATACCCATGTTTATAGCAGTGCGATTTGTGACAGCTAAATCCTGAAAACAACCCACCTGCCTCTCAACAGATGAGTGAATAAGAAATATATATATTTTTTCTTTTTGAGACAGGGTTTTGCTAGGTAGCTCAGGCTGGTTCTGAACTCACAGCGATCCTCCTGCCTCAGTCTCCAGAGTGCTGGGTTTACAGGCATGTGCCACCATTTCTGGTAGAAAATGTATTTATGTACAATGGATAGTACTCCTCCATAAAGAAAGATAAACTTGAGTCATTTTTAAAAAATGGACGCTCTTGAGACCATAGTCTTAAGTGAAATAAATCAGACACACAAGTTTAAATATTGCATTGTTTCTTGTATGTGAGAAACGCGAAGGGTGGATGAGGAGCATGAAGCAGCACAGACACTGGGACGTAGGAAGAGCGTGTGTAGGTGGGAAGGGGAACAGGAGTGCGGAGTAAAGAAGGAAAAGGGGGAAAAGCACAGAAGGGGAAAATTGGCAACAGGGCGTTTGTAAATGGGGAGGGGATGAGGGGTTTTAAGGGAGAGGAGGGGAGTGGGAAAAAAAAATCAGGCTGTATTATGTACAAGGACAGACTCCCTGTGATGAGTGTAATGAATATGTATGACAAACATGCAAATAAAAGAGTAAAAAATTAGATGCATTGAAATCCTCCCTATTATGGTATCCATCGGAAAGACTATGATCCTGATAGGATTGTTGGCCTAGAGACACCCGAGATGAGAACGAAGTGAGCAGAAGACCAGAGCTCCTCGGAATCCTCCCTAGCACAGCATCTGTGGTTTGCGTGTGGGAAGGGCCCGGTTCTGCAATCTGTAAGACTGTCTACAGACTGGCCCACAGACCAAGATGGTCCGTTCAGAGAGGGCCTCTGTCAGACGCCTGCAGGAAGGACTTCCTGGGGCAGGTTACAAGTTGAGTCCATCCGACTTTTTTCCTCTCAAAGGAGAATAGCAGGGAGTATGGGGTCTCACTATATATTTCAGCTAGTCTTAAATAGCCATCTTCACAGACAACCTCCTGGGCTGGGATTACAAGTGTGCACCACCATATCCAGCTCCACCAAATCTTTTGGAACTTTTAGAAGTACAAGTGGGATGGGTATTCCCAGAGCTTGGAGGCTCACTGTTGTCCATCACACCAACTCGGGGGACAGCTGAAGGCCTCAAAGCTAGATTTACTGGCCTAGGGCTACACTCATGTGATCAGTCCCTTGCCTTCTGAGGTTCTTATGCAGCATGTAGAAGGGTTTCCTGGGCCCACCTACAGGGAACTGGCGAGCTGAGGCTAGACCCGTAGGAGTACCCTGATCCTAACAGGCCGGAAGCCCACCACCAGTGTCCACAGGGGGGTCAGGGGTCAGGGACCATCTTGGCTGGACTTTGCCCTACTCTGTAGGAAAAGCAGGACCCCTCCTCTTCTCTACCAGCCACGCTTCTCGGGAACATCTCCTCCTCAGGTCTTTTTTTGGCCACAGAAAGGACCATCTTTGTCTTTCAGCTGGGCACTGAAAGACAGTGGGGAAACCGTAGGCTATTGACACCCCTGACAGGTACCCCAGTGAAATAGATGCAGGGACTGTTAAAGGGGTGGTGTTCACCTAGGGATTTGAGAACTCTTTAAGAGTTCCCAGGCCTTCCTGAAATCAGGCACGTTCACAGCTTCTTTCAAAGTTTTTTACTGCAGGACGAGGTCTGAGGGCTGAGAACCAGAAAGGTGGAGACCCCAGGCAACAGTAATGCTTGGGGACCCTCACTGCAGGAAATAGGACTTTGGCAACTTGAGGAAGTCCAGAAAGGCGACCCGGGGACAGACGGGGACCCTCCCCTCCCACTTCCTCGACACTATTTCCTGGGTGGAGTCTCTATATAGAGTTAGCAGTCCAGAGATTCTTAAGAGTGCAGCATTCAGCGGTGGAGAGGCTGTTTCCTGAAGTGCTCCAAGACATTTCCACCATTAGTGATGTCTTAAGGAGCACAGCAAATGTCGTACGACCTCTAAGAGCATCCGCGGCCAGCACCACGCGTCGGCTCGTTGGTCTAGGGGTATGATTCTCGCTTCGGGTGCGAGAGGTCCCGGGTTCAAATCCCGGACGAGCCCAGCCTATCTTTTTCAGAGTGTGGGTTACATAGAAAATCTGGAGGCTACATAGGATAAAGGTCAGTGTTAACTACTTTCAATGAACTCTTTTGTTCTGAAAATAAAACACGTTGGTGGCGCAAAGAAGCTCAGAGAACAGCCTCTGCCGGCGCAGGTGCGACCCGTCTTCTGTAAGACTCCTGCTCGGACCCCCATCTACCTGCCTGGCCCTCGCTGTAGCCTTCAGCGTTCGGCTTCAGTTTGTTGGATGTTCGTCACCTCCAGCGGTGGATAACTAAGCAGGCGGAGGCGCCTGGGAGCTATCCGAGCCGTGCCTGGCCGGCGAAGCACTGACAGCTCGGGTCTCCGCACGCTGCCTCTTTCGGTTACTCCTCGTTTCTTCCTTTCTGGAAACTTGCGTTCAATTGGCCGAAAAACGTGCGTAGGCTTCTGGGTAGCCCTTCTCGGTGGTTGGGAAGAGAATCCTCAAGCAACCCGCACCAAACTAGCGCACTGATCGCCAGCTACGGCACATCTCAGCTTAATCAGAGATCCGGAGAAGCCCGCTGCCGGCCTGTTCCTCGTTAGTATAGTGGTGAGTATCCCCGCCTGTCACGCGGGAGACCGGGGTTCGATTCCCCGACGGGGAGACTTGCGCTTTTTGCTTTTTCTTGACGTTATGTAAATCCATCAAATCCCATTTCTTTACTGACCACCGGAGTGGAGCCTGCAGGAGACAACCTAGAGCGCAAATAAACTGCCCCGTAAGCGAGCAGCTACATTGACCATTACTTTCTACTAGAAGCCTTCGCGGACGATAATTTAAAACACAAATTTTATTTTTAATTTTTTTTCAAAACACAGATTTAAAAAAAAGAAAGAAAACAGAACCAACCATATCAAACAGCCGACGTAGTTGGGGCTCCACCTCCGGCGCTGGATGGCAGCGCGGGCGTCTCCAGTCGTAGCGCGCAGCTTCGTCCCCGCCCGCAACCTGTGACACCCCCGTTTCCGGCACCCGTAGAGAAGCTGGGTCCGAGGCTCCATTTCCCTTCTCATGTCGGTGCCGGTGGGCTTGTCCCTCCATCCACAGAGCTTCCGGCATTCTGGGCGAATGTTGCTGCGGGGAACCTCGGTTAGGAGAAGAGAGGCGGAAGCCAGTGCCCTCGGAGCGGAGGGCTCCCCGTGACAGCCTTCAACCCGCCAGGCCCGGGGTTTAGGAACACGTGGGAAAAAGATGACTGTTTCAAAATGGAGGCCGCGCTGCGTTGGCCGGGAATCGAACCCGGGTCAACTGCTTGGAAGGCAGCTATGCTCACCACTATACCACCAACGCAGGCGGCGAGGTTCCTTTCGTGCTCTTATTCGAGACCGACTTTCCTTGGTCTGCCCTCTGAATCTGGCTGCGTGTGAACCGAGGCAGGCGGCGGCCACCGGCTCACAAGACTGCGCAGAGCCCGGGCTCGGGTCAGCGTGGACGGCTGAGCGGGGCCGGACTCCGGCCACCGCTAGAAACGCGGCTCGTCCCGCCCGACGGCACCGGACTACGCGCCGTCTAAGGCGAGAACCAAGCTCGGAGAAGAGAAACAGGCGCTCTGAGTCACCAGCCCCGCTGAGGGTCCGTGTGAGATTCATGCGGGAGGACAAGGGCGACACCGAGGTGAGGGCTCCCCCAAAAGTCCAAATCGCAGGAATCGCCTCTCTGTGGAGTGAGCTGGCAAGGTTAAAGAACTGAGCTTTAAAAATCAAATACACCTGCGCTCCATGTGCGTCTTTTCGTAGTTTACGGAGAACATGAGTTTAATTCCGGGAGCGGGCGCGGGCACTCCCACCACCCGGAGCAGAGCGCGACGCTCCGGAGGCGGGGCCTGAGCGGCAAGCCCCGCCCCTCACTGCTGACGAGACATCTGTTCACGAAACCCGCAGCTCCGTGCACTCGGGGAGGCCTCGTGGCGCAACGGTAGCGCGTCTGACTCCAGATCAGAAGGTTGCGTGTTCAAATCACGTCGGGGTCAAGGTTAGACTTTTGTTTTTAAAAAATTACTTTAGTTGGAGACTTCTGAGTCTTTTTAAAGAACGCTTTTTTTTTTTTTTTTTTAGCGAATCTTCTTGCATTATATGAGAAAAGTAAGAATTTTGCTGTTTCTGTGATCACCCCCTCAAGACACTTGAACGTCTCCTTAAAGTACTAGGGCACTTTTATTTCATTTTGCTGTTTCCATCAAAATTGACCAATTAAAACAGTAGCAGATGATTTGGCTAGGTTGCCATAACAAAATTTGTTAATGGACAATCTGCGACTTTTCTTCAGAGAATGTATTTGTAGCACTATATATTCCATATTAGAAAGAATGTGAAGTGTAGTCATAATTATTTTTAAAGCAATAACTGTCACAATTATTATCCTAAAATACTTTCTCTTTGGCAATTTAACTTACATTTATCAGTAGTATAACAGAAATACAATTCTATAGTCCTAAATTATAATTTTAATGACCGCCTAAAAGTTTTGATAGTTCTGTAAATTATTGCAACAGTTTTCTTTTTTCTTTTTTTTAACAGCAGTTTTCTTAAAGTTAGACATTTTGGTTTTCTGATAATCTGCATTTTTTTCTTACCATTTAAACTATTTAAAGTGTTTCCAAGAGCATCGTTGTGCATGTTTTTATCCTTATTGAATTACATCTGTGGCATAAATTCCTGAAACTTTGGTTCCCATTGAAGTTCCCCTTAGTTATACTTCTGACGGTACTGTCCTCCAAGGGGCTGTGCGCCTCCTTCAAGCCAAAGCCATCTTTGTTTCTTTTTTCTTTTTTCATTACTTCTTTCCAGTGCTGGATTCTTATATTTAGAGTTGGAGACAAAATTGTTTTAAGTGTTTTTCGTTGTCTCTGATAGACTTGCTGTGGGACACAAAGGTATTAAGTACAACCACTGCCTCTGACTGGACTCTTCAGCAGCCAGTAGAAGCCTGGAATAACGGGCACTTTTGCTGCTTCAGCTATCTGAGGAAAAAAAAAAAAAACAAAGAAACCTAGGCTGCCATCCACCTCTTCTCTCCCCAGGGCACTCAGAGAGGCGTTGTCTTTCCCAGTGTTTTCCCTCCACATCTTTCCTCCACTGAGCACTGGCCGTGCTAGTGTGACAGACTGAGGTGGCTGGCAAGGGGCCGGGGTCATTGCCTCCGTCCACACAGTGGCTGCCCACCAGCTTGGAGCCTGCCTCATCCTCCCCGGTCTGCCGGAGCTGTTCCTGTGTCTCCTGTACCAAGACAGAGGCAGACAGTGGACGACCCTGGCCGCCAAGCCACCCTTCAGGAGCTGCGGATCTGCTGGGGACAGGTCGCCTAAGGCACACTGGGCACCCCAGCCAGAGCGCCCTGCTTGCAGTTGTTATTTTAATGAGAAGATGCAAAACGACACTTTTCTGTCTGTTGGTCCACATTTACTAGCACATACGCAAGCATATGTGTATTCATAACAAAATGAAGAAATACTCCCCGGCCTCCAAGGTAGCTGGGACTACACGTGCGCACACCACCCCAGCCTGGTTGTGTTCTTTAACTGCTGTGATCCAAAATTTCATTACTGAGGCCCTCAAATCCTCCTGTCACAGCCTCCCAAGTGTGAGTGCCGGGATCACAGGCATGCGCCGTCGTGTCCGGCTTCAATGGTTTTAAAATCCGCACGGGTCTGCCCAGGCTGCCACAACAAAATGCCACTGCCCTGATGCGTAACGGGCAATGATTTATTCTCTCCCAGAGCAGAAGGTACAGGTCCAAGACCAGCATGCCGTTGGGGTTGCAATGGGTGGGGCCTCCTCCCTGTGTCGCGGCTTGGCCCTGCCTTTGTTCTCCCTGGGAAGAGGACTCGGGTATCCCTGGCTCTTCTGAGAACAGTGCCTTCATGGGAATAGCCCCGGCCCTCGTGGCCCTTGCTTAACCTTCTCTGAGGCCTTGTCTCAAAATCCAGTCACACTGGGGCCAGGGCTTCTGTGTGGGAATTCAATAAGGACGCAGTTCCCTCCATTGCAACCATAGAGGAAGGGTGGAAGCTTGAGACTGCACCCCAGAGTCTCACCTGTGTGTCTCTTATTTCACTAAAAGAAAAAAAATATATATATAGCCCATGTTTTCAGGTATCATTTATACAGTTCATTGCTATGGAAGTCTGTGGGAGGTTGTGAAGTTCTGCGAAGCACAGCACCTCTCCGGGCCTGCAGCAAGGCACTCAGGGTGCGGCTCAGGAGCCCTTGCCTCTCGCCACTGATGATCACTCCTTCCCCTTGGAGGGCAGGAGAGAGGACACAGTGTGTGTAGAAGAGTTGGGCAGAATCCAGAAGAACAAGAGCATGTGATAATCCCGGCACTGAGGAGGCTGAGGCAGGAGGATTGTCAGGAGTGTGAGGCCAGTCTGGGCTATCTAGTGAGTTCAAGACCAGCCTGAACGCCCCAAGAGCCTGTTTCAAAAAACAAAACACAAGACCTGTTAAGGTTTGACTAATGGAATAGCAGGTACACAGATGACTTTTTAAGAGAACACTTTTGATATTTAAGAGATTTCATAGAATTGTAACACTCCCTGCCCTAGACATATAATAAATTATATGTGTGTGTTTGGATTTTGTGTGTATGTGGTGCTGGGGAATAAATCTAATTAGCACTGAGCTACATCCTCAGTCCTTTCAAATTTTCCATTTTGAGATAGGGTTTTGCTAAGTCACTAAGTTGCCCTGGCTGGGCTCTAACTTGTTTCATACAGGGGTCTCACTACACAGCCTGGATTGGTAGTGATGCTCCTAACGTCTGCCTCTCTAGTGCTGGAACTACAGGCCCACGCCACCATGCGGGCGGGGCCGGCGCAGCGTGTGGGGCCATGAACAGAACCTTCGGCCCTGCACTTACCTAAGCAAGCACTTAATCCACTGAGCTATATCGCTGGCCCTTGAATTGTAACTTGTAATCGTCCTGTCTTAGCCTCCTAGAGCACTGGGATTATATACCATTACCTCTGGCAAACTTGGTGTGGTTCTTTTCCCCCTTTATTTTTTTAAAAGTTATTTCATAATTTTTATGGTAAAGTATACTTAATGTAAAATGTGTGGTTTACCCAGCAACGACGTGTTGCAAGGAGAGGCTGGACGAGCGGGGCTTGGGTGGAAGACGGGGGCCTCGCCCCACCGCTCACTTCACTCAGCAGCAGCATCACGGCAGCGGTACCTGAAGGAGGACAACTTAGTGGAGAAACAGGGTGCTGACCAGGCCTCCCGGCGAGCGTCTTGCAGACTCTTCGGAGCCTACCGTTTCTGGAAAGGGCTTTTGATTCATGGTGAAAATTCTTGTCTTCAGATTTTCTTGCTGGGAGGCTGGGGGATGTAGTTTGGTGGTACAATACCTGCCCCGAAAGCTTGAGGCCCTCCATCTGATTCCTGGTCCCCGCCCCCAATTTTTTTTTTTTGGTGGGGGGATATTCCATTATCAGAAACAAAAGGATCCAGGTGTGGTGGTGCATACCCGCAATCCCAGCTACTTGGGAGGCCGAGGCGGGAGGATCCTATGTTTCAGCTTAGCCTAGGCAATTCAGTGAGACTGTTTCACATAAAGAGACCCGAGGCTATGGCTCAGAGCTAGGGCATCTGCACAGCACACATGAGGGCCTAGGTTAAATCTTGAGCAGTGCCAAAAGGAAAAGTCCAAAAGTTGAGCAGAGGGAGGATAAAGAAAGAAGTTACTGTGGCCCAGTACTTATAGTATATGTGCTGCTGAAGCGGGCACATTGTGCCACATAGTAACAGACCCAGCTACTTAGAAGGCTGAGGCAGGAAGATCCCTTGAGCCCCTGAATTCAAGGCCAACCTAGGCAGCATAGGGAGACGCTTGTCTAATAAGAAAGGAGGAAAGAAAGAAACAAAGAAAGAAAGAGCAAGCAAGCAAGCTCAGTCTATACCTGCCAAACATGTGGTAAGCCTAGTAACCCTGACCTTTAGAACACAAAAGAGTTATGTCCCCACCCAGTCTCGTGAAAGACTAGCCCCTTACAGAAGTGACAGTCCCCTCAAGGCCAACTTTCATTGTTACTTGGCCAATATAAATCACATCCAGCGAAATCCAACAGATGAACATCAAGTCAAGAGTGAAGAAAGCTGGTCATGGAGGCTCACCCTGTAATCCCAGCGCTCACAGCAGGAGGTTTGCCTTGAATTTACGCACAGCCTGGGCCACTTCCTGAGTTTAAGACCAGCCCAAATTACAGAGTGAGACTATCTCAAAAAGAAAAGAGAGAGACAAGAAAAGGAAAAGCATAAAAACCCTCAACCGAACCAAAACAATGACAGAAAATGGGACAATGTAGAGAGAAAAAACAAAACAAAGCAAAGCAAAACAGAATAAAACAACCAGGTGAAGGGTCAGACCGGACGCTGGGGATACAGTCAGTACAGAGGCGCTGGGTTCTGTCTCCAATACTTTTAAGGACAAAAGAACTTTTAAGAACAAAATAGTAGTCACCCAAGAGTAAAGCATACTTCCAAGAGAGTGAATTTGAGTTTTGAGTATGCCTGATCCAGGAGAACAGAACATAATTTTGAACAGAGCTGTATTTACTGCTGTCAGTATAGATAAGTGCATTCAAAGTGCGGTCCACATTGGTCCAGGAAAATATAAAAGTTAAGGATATAAGAATACATATAAGGGGGCCGGCGAGATGGTTCAGTGGTCTAAAGCGCCTGCTTAGGAGGGCTCAGGCAACTGCGGGGACTGCAGTTCGATCCCCGGCACCACATGCTGCACCAGCGCCACCACCAGGGCAGGCTGAGCCAGCCACAAAATGAATAAATAAACAAACAAATAAATAAATAATTTTTTAAAAAAAAGAATACATATAAGGATTATTATTATTATTATTATTTGTCTTTTTGAGACAGGGTTCCACTCTGCAGTTCAAGCTGGCCTTGAGCTCACTTTTTGTATCCCAGGCTGGTCTCACACTTGCACCGATTCTCTTGCCTCAACCTCCCAAGTGCTGGGATGACAGGCATGCACCACCACGCCCGGCATAAGAATT